>CM043114.1:32570251-32861166 GCA_023701765.1 Hylyphantes graminicola | reverse complement strand
AAAACTACTATGGCAGGAAAGTCATATTTGCATTCTACATTGCAAAATGTAAAAAAAAAACACATTTATATCGTTTAAAGATATATTTAAGATACCTTAAAAAAAAAGGATAAACGAAACAGATTAATCGTGACAATTATTTTTAGTAACTTATTTTGCTTATTATTTCTTTAACTTATTTTGAAGTTAGTATTGATAATGCATTTCCGACTTGATTGTGGAAAACGTCACGTTTTTCATTATGTCATTTGCTCTCTATGAGAAAAAAATAAGCATCAAAATTATTGTATTGATCGGTATCATCGTATAAACTTTGAATTACATAGCAAAATCTACCATTTTTTATAAAAGTACTTTGGTTTAAAATGTGTAAACAATTTTCAACCCAATTATTATTTTTGATAAATCAAAATTGGGCCAAAAAAATGCAAAAAAAAACTGCAACAAAATACTTCTATGATATACTAAACTTCTAAAATTCACGTTCCAATGTATAAGAATTTACAAATATACATGCAAAAAATATAACTGTGAGTAAAAACATCCCAATTCAAAATCACTCAAGATGATTTTTTTTCATTTCTTAAAAAGTAAAATACATGAGCATTTAAAATTACCCAATTTTCACTTCCTTACATCATATAAGAACAGGTAAAACATAACAAACACATTTTTCTTTCCCGACACCCAAATCATAAAGTGTACCGCGTCATTGCAGCCTGACCCAGGTGTGACACTGGGTCCCCGATGAGTTGATTATTAAGTGAGTCACTTGGAGTCATGAGTCTGACGATGGGCTAAAACCCCCGAAATTATGACGGCCCAGGGGAGTTGTAAATAAGTGACTCAGAGAAATCCTAAAATAATAGTCCAATTGCCGGTATTGTTTCGTGGTAAAAATATGAGGCAGATGGTTTGGGGTTACAAATGGGGTGTTTCTGTATGGAAATATAAATTTACAGCAATAAAAGTCAGATCCTTAACTTTTTTGGTATCTGATGTCTATTAAACCCCGTTGAAGGATTGGAACATTAAGACATTTGTAATTTTACGCAGTTATTTTTCTATTTTTCATCTTAAACAATTTCCGATTGCATATCTATGATCATTAATTAAGGCATTAAAATTTTGAGATTAATTTTTTGTAATTTTTTTAAAGGTAAAATTTTTCTACCAGTGATTTAATAGTTTTATTTGTAAAAAGCAATTATGAAAATTTGTTTAACCTTAAAGAGAGACCATAGCTTTCGATAAAGAGAAAACTTTGCCTTTTTTTATAAATTGTATTTAAAAATGTATTTACATTATGGGGTTGGTTATTTCATATTGAGAAAAGTGTAATAAAAGAAAAATTATACAGCTCAAAATGAAATGTTTATATAAAAATTATTTAAAAAAAATAGTAAACTACACATGCAGTAAGAGTGTGAACTAAACATAATTTTAAAGACCTGTTAAATAAGTTAATTTTTTTTTCGCTATCGAAGGCTGTGGAATTAGTTAACTTCTAGAATACCATGTTGATGTGCAACAAAATTTTAAAAGAGGCCCATCTTCTATGAAATGTTTCAAAACGTAAAAACGGCATTTTTGTATTAAACCTGTTTCACTAATCCCTTAACTATCAGACGTTTAAAAATACACACCCATCATCCATCATTCTCCACAAGGACAAGCTTTTGTTACAACAAAAGTAACCCAAAAAATAAATGTGTTATTTCTGTATATCGATTCCATTGTATTTTTATGAATTCATCATCGGGTAAGGACAGCTAGCCGAAGCCATATACACTGAAGTCTTATCTTATCAGTGAAAAGTAAAGGGTTGATTCTATATATAAACTTTCAGCAAAAAAGAAGGATTTTCTTTGAAAGTCCTTTTGGTAGGATATAAATACATAGAGATTTACGAGAATGGACAGTAGGTGAGTCCATATAAATACAGTGCTTTTTTCCCCTTTCTTTAGTCTCATACAAGATTCACTTATTTTTATAAAGATAAATTGAATTCGAACGTGAATATGCACAGACATATGCATTTTGACATGTATAAAGAAAAGGGTGTGATTGCGATTGTTGTAAAACGATTTAATAAAATATGATACTGTTGGCACGATTTAATCGTCCAACAATAATCGCCACTTAATTAGGCAAAATTCACGCTTTCAGTTCGGTGGGTCACAGCAAGGTCGAATTCCTAGACTCAGGTGTTTCTTTTGGCTCAGGTGGTCGCATTCCTTCAAGTTATAACTCTGAGATTTTGACACTATTTTCACAATGGACTTTTGTTGGCCGTGCCGTTAAAATTCAGTCAGGCGTGGGTGAAATTGATGGCTTGTGGGGGGAAGATGCTCCCTACACCTTGATAACAATACTCATGGATAACCTATAGCGTTTTAGGGGTGGTCATCTGAACTGACCACTAGAAGTAGATAGTGGGACCTATTTACAGAGCATTCTAAAATAAATTCATACACGTTTACTATTGATTTTAAGTTAGAAAAAAAATATGCTATGCTTGTAGACAATATTAGTAGAAAAATTTATTTAGAATACATATTAAACTTTGAAAATACCTTCAATATGGTTAACAAATCTTTTAATTTTTACGTTTGTTATTTTTCTCTGTAATTTTATCCATTAACTTTAAGCATCATCACATTTGTTGATCTGCTAAAATGTAGAAAGTGACACACGCCGTTTCTTAATCAAGGTGCACTCTAAAAACGACATTTTATAAAATGATTAAGGGTACAAATCTAAGAACGTCGTAGAGGGTAATTCATCGTTTCCAACTGCCGATTTCTAGCCATCCTTATAAGGAGCTTTAACACAGTCAATAAGGCCGCGTAGCTTAGGACCCTGGTCAAGTAACGATGTCAACACATGAGCGGGCACCCAACGGAACTTAAAGAGACATCGTACTCTAATAAGTACGTCTTTGAGTCAATCCTCCGAGTAAATTAAACTCAAGTTCATACCTTGCATATACTTATTTCTGAAAACCAACGAATAATTTTAAAAAGAGAGGTGATATTTTACCTTATGTACCTACTTTTGTTTTAAATTTGAGCATTATAGCGTTTCAAAATTGAAAATAAATGTTTGCATGTTTCTCAAAATATATACAGTGCGTGGGATACGAACTTCCGCCTTCCAGAGAAGATTGTATCTCGATCCCAATTCTGTTAACACACACAAACGGCCCACGACTCTAGAGCAGTACTAAGAAGTAAATTTGTTTGAAACTAAAGTATGTCTAGTATTTTAGAATTGAAAAGCATTGAATATATACATTATATATTTTTCAGAAAATATTTTTTTTTTATTTCCCCATCCCACGTGAAACTCAATCTTCTGTAGTCTACATATACAGTCTAACATCTAACGAAATAAAATCTTATTTTCAAATTATTGAACAATGTTCAATGCAACAAAATATCATTTATTTCTGCATTACACGACAAACCATGAAGTTATGTTTGCCAATATTTCAACATCTATTTTCTTGGGATTTAATGTGTGCCAAAATAAAACATAAAAAAATTGCGTTTGTATTGTTTTAAGATATTTAGAATAATCATAGTTGTTAGTTTATTAGTTTTTAGTCGTTCAATTTAACAGTGAAATAAATCACTTTATTTAACAAATAATGCAAAACACATTGTTGTTAAACATATAATTTTGATTATTTACCGCAATCACTAAAGTGATTATTCTATTTGTTTTACAGCATACAAAAAATATCATCTACTGATATTATGCATATTAAGTAACAAGTAACGCATCAGTAATTACGTGAAAACTATTGGATGACAAGTGAAATCGAGTTACACATACTACAGTGACCGTTCTAATTCATTTGCATCAGAATGGCGCTAATACGTACTAGATGCATGCATTCATTTAACATATTAATTTAATTTACAATGGCATGGTCGAATTTTATGCAGTTGGTTAAACATAATTGTATTTTACAATTTTATTAAAAATCCGAGTTTAAATTAGTATCTTTGCAGGCTATTTGTGTGTAAATTTCGCACGTTTGGAATATAGTTTAGTTTGTACCTTTAAAAAAAGTGTACTGGTTTTTGCATTACATATAATCTAGTAACTTCAAAAGCTGTGTGTTGAAATGCTTTACCATATATTTTCAGTTTAATAATTTTTTTCTGGATTTGAAAACAAAAGCTTCATAAGTATTGATTCTACTTATTATCGATAATATGGTAAAACATAACGCTACACAGTCGTTGAAGCTACTAGAAACCTTATAGGTGGTCAAAACAAGAGCTATTTTTAACAGAGTATAAAAACTGTGAAACTGTTTTTCCTATAAATTTTTATGAAGTTAAGGCATCTTTCATGATTATAAGAATTTAAAAAGCAACCGTTCATGAACTATTCGTAAAATCAACGGTGCAATAAAATATAATTATAAGTTATTCAGTGATTAGTTAATATCGCAAAATTAAAAACTAATAGTGGTGTTCTTTTTATCAGGTTAGGCAACAGTATTCAGTTTAGGTCATACATTGATTTGGCTGTTATTTACGATTTTCTCAAACTAAATATCAAATTGCTTCCAGGCATTAAAGTAGCAGTTACAAACGACTGGAAGTAAAGTGTAATTTCAATAATGGGAAATGTCATTTAAAATACAGCGTATGAAGCACAGCTAAATTGACCACAGACATCTTAGGGACGATGAAGCCATTTGTTATCAATGCTGTGCCGATGATGCATTGAAAACTATTAGCTGTAATTAACGCTGCAAATTACTCTGTGCTGTGTTAATGTTTGTGAGTAATGCATATGACTCTGACATTGATACCGCAGGGTATAGAGAATTTGAAACACAGGCCCACATTACTGATTCATAAATTTGGTTTAGAAATTTATACACGTTCGTTATTTACTAAAACCTGTTTTAGAATGCAGGTAACGCATAAAGTCTTGGTAATGAATTTACTTTTTAAATATTATATTTAGTAGCACTTTATGTATTTTGCGGTCATTTATCAAAGGTTATCAAATATCACAGTGTGAAATCTATGCCCCATTAACATCAGGATGATATAATAACATATTATATGTGCTCTGGGGATGTTCAACACTTAACCATTTGTTTTTTTAATTGTAGGATGCAAAGAAATGAAGTTTGAAAAAAAAATTGAGTGTTTAAACTCTAAAGTAAAGTCAGGTAGCAGTGATGCACTTTATGGATGAATAATTCGCTGTACCACGGATCTTCAAACTAAAGTGACAGTTTTATTCCACTGGGAAAAAATATTTCTAAGCCACATTTCTTTGGCTGTATTGAAAATTTTACAAAAAATATTTTTTTAAATGATAGAAAATGATATTTAAAAGGTCTGCATAATCCCACTTATTGAAAATGCTTCGAATACTTTGTGTGAAATTATTTACTAATTTTTAAAAAAAAATCAAACCAACTTTAAAAGTGAGATTGGCGGGAGCTCTAAATCAAATGCATTCATAAAATAAATAAAAAATGCAAAAATATTCAATACAGTTAGATACGTGTGGCTCAAAAAAATATTTTTTAATTATCTATTGAATTAACACTGAGACTCTATATTTGGAGACTCGCGGTCTAGCGGGCTCATTCTCTCTTTAGTATCTACCACTCTATAATATTTTACAAGTTAATTACAAACAATACATTTTAAAAATAATTATAATAAGAAAATCACTATTTGGCTACTTTACTTCAAAACTGAACAAGCCAATTCAAAACTTCAAAAACTATACACGTTGACTATTCCATTATCTTCGAAAAATTCGGTAAGAAAACAGATTTTTTTTTCTATTTTTCCAAAAGAATTTTTTGTTGTCTAAAACTGCTGAAATTCACTGTCAAATTTCATCTCAATTGGTCAAAAGACACATTTTCTCTCTAAACATCTGACATCTATAACCAATGATATATCCTGTTGAGAACATCGATTATTTCTCTTTTGATCTCTTTTGAAAAGAATCGTTGAAAGATGCAATCTACAACGCGCTGTAGTACGAATCTACATGTGGCAAAAAAACACAGTTCCTATTACTGTTAAGAGTTCTTTTTAGCTTCCACACTACGTTTATAACGTAAAAAGTGGAAGGTTTTATAATCGTTCTGTCCGTCTGTCCGTCACCCACTTTCACAGAACGAACCGCAAGTCTCACAAACAAGTGGGATACGTCATTTTGAAGCAAAAAATCAGTTTAGCCTACAATCCAAATTTCATTAAAACATTTTAATTAGAAGTTTATTTAAAATTTAAATAACTAAAAATTTAATCTACATTGAAATAACATGCGAATTCCATTTTATTCAATATTTTCAATGTTGCCATGACATCAAACGTACGAGAAACTTTATTTAAAACAAAAATAAAATTCTTGAAAAAAATATTTATTTTTTGTGTAATAATTCAATTTGGATTGTTGTAATAGCACAATAAAGTTATTTTGATGGTTCGTTACATTTTTGGGAAGAAAGATGCATAAAAAATTCGAAATTTGCATAAAAAATATGCAAATTTTCGCTTTTATTTTTAAAGCAACAATTTTATTAATTTATTTTTCGAAATGTAAACTTGTGACTGCATTTTTTTTTCATTTAACGTACCGTATGCACAAAATGTCTGACATGCACGAATATTTTCTGTACTGATTTGCTACGTTAAAATTCTGTCTACATATTTTTTTTAGCAGCTGTATATGTATTTTCTAGCAACTTTTGAAAAACAAAAATCTTTCAGTGATATAGCAGGATTTTTTAAAAATCTAAATAGTTTTTATGAGATGTATTTTGTGACTTCTTTTTGTTTAATGAATTATAACATTGATGTCTTAGGTATAACAAAATGAGCCCTAATTTTTTAACTAACAGATATCAAAGAAATTTAAAAGCGAATTACAAATTTAAAATATGCCTAACGCAAATGAAATAATCGGTTTATTATACAGTATGTCAATTAATTGCTGACTATTTTTTCAAATAAGTAACACATTAAAAATTATTTAGTCCATTTTAAGCTTAGTTAACATGAAACAGTAGAAAAAATAAACACATATAATTTCTTAATTCCCTACCCTTTAGCAATATCTTAAACAGTTAATGCTCTTAAGTTTTAAACTATCATTTAATGCAAGTTGTATTTAGCATAATCCTGAACAAACAAAAATTTGTAAGAAAGATAAATTCCTATAATAGGATTAAATGCTTAGTTAAAATAGGCTTTTAAAAATTTTAAGAATGACCTCAGATGACTTATGACTTATGACTTTTCTGTGGGGGGGGCAAGATCGCCAAGCACTGCGACTATATTGTACTTCACCCAAAAACCCCAGAAGCACAGAGACACACAAGAGACACACGAAGAAAGCAACGACACAAACAAATAACAACGTTTACACGTTTTATTACAGTCACAAACATCCATGCATGACCGACCTCGAACCCGACCCTCAGCAGCTCCAAGGCTAGAGTGTGCCACCGAGTGCCACCGAGGCGGCAAGATGGACTCAGATGAGCTTATGGACTTATGACTTTCTTGGTGGGGGGCAATGATTCGCCAAGCAATGGCGACTATAAGTCTATTGTACTTAAACCAGAAATGCACAAGCTCAAGAGACACACATAGAAAGCGGACGCACAAACAGTTAGACAAATTATAACAAACGTTTTGACAGTCAACAACATCATGCCTGGAGGGATTCGAACCCCGCCCTCAGCGCTCATAGCGCTAGAATCTAAACGAGTGTGCCACGATGCGGCAAGATGGATCAGATAAAACAATTTAATTTAATTTGCCTAGTATAAGTCTAATCTTTGCGTATTTAATACGCATATGCAATTTTAATTGTACAATTTTTCCGATTTCAGCTTAAAATACATATATAGAGTAGGAGAATAATATATGTATTTGTCAAAATCATAAAATATTTAAATTTAATAAATTATTAGGGTTTTAACATTTTAATTGGTGATGTAAAAGCTTGTTGTTTGGAAAATCTTTAACATTTTAATTGGGATGTAAAGCATTGTTTGGAAAATCTTGAAAAATTATTGTTAAGTTCTAACCGTCAAATGGCGACTTTAGTTTTAAAAAAACAACAATTCCAAGATATTTTGTACCATTAACACCGCACCATTGTCAGTTAGAAAGCAATAAAGTAATAGATTATTCTATATCACTGTAATTGGGGACTACTGTAGTTAATTTCTTATTAATACGACCAGCAATATTTAGTTATATGATGAATGGGCTTCAAACTCAGGCTTTCTCTATATTAGGCCAGTGTCAAATCAGCTCGGAAATGAATGGACATGCCACAGAAACAGTAGACGCATTTGTAGAAAAGAAAACAACCAATTTTCTTGTATGGTTCCAGTTTTAAAATAAAACTGTATGCATACTGCATTTAGTGGAAACGGCGCACGGCGTAAAAACAATTTTAGTTAATTTTTCGTGGAATAAAAATTTATTAAACGCTATAAAATTTTCTTTTTTTTATTAATCTGATAGTTGATTTGGTTAATTTGAAACAAAATATTAATCACAGTACTAAATATAATTTTAAAATTCCAAACCTTCAAAAATTGATATATTTCACTTAAAATACCATTAAATTCCAGTTTTGATAAATCAAGTAACATCTACCTGTATTTTAGAAGAAAAGAGATCCCTTTTCCTACAATAATAATTAACTTCGGCCGCTCTTCTACTAGGTAAAGATTGAAAGACACACACTTTCAACTCTGCAACTTAACTAGTCAATTCATCATGTGCTCCATGTTGAAGGGATTGCATATTAGGTCCATCGGTCAGGCATGTTAGTTCTAACTATATTATCAGAGATTAATCGGTGTATAACAAACTTCAGGAAATTGCAAACTGGATTACGTGACGACCAGGTACTGTCCTGAACATATCATTCATTTTAATCAAAATTCAGAAGGCTTTACGGCTTACTCAAATTTGAGTCTAATAATAGTTATTATGCAGGATTGGTCAAACAATTGTAAATTAGTAGGTCATTTACAAATTGTTAAGTCGGTGTTGTTAAACAACATTGAGGTTAAGGAGTATCAATCGTTAATTATACTTAAATAGTCAAAGTATGTTTTAATTAATATGAATACAATTATCATTATTTTATTCTCAGAGAATATTATTGTGCCGATAAATTACAATATAAGAGGAAATATTTATCGAATAACTATTAGAAGACGTTTATATTTTATATAAACTAATGATAAATTTGCATGTTTGGTGTTTGCATTTTTGTTACGCAGAAGATAAAATTTTAAGTAAAAACGACAAACTATTGAAATATTGAAGAGAATATATTATTTTTTAAATTAAATTTCTTCATTTTAACTTTGTGTTGTTATAGTCTACAATTGTTCATAAAATGGTGCCCATATCCAATTTCTTAGCTAATATGGTCTAAGTTGCTGATATTAAATTTACTGAATGCAGAATTGCTATTTTACCGATGAACCCACATTCTACTACTTATTATAAATTTTTTTATAGTTCAATATTCTTTAAAGGATGACTGAGTAAAATGATTGCTAAGTGCTTGATCTGAGACTTCTATTCAAGCACAATTCGCATTTTTAAAGTCAGGGATGTCATAAAACACGCTATTTGGATATTTTAGAACTTCAGTGGCAACAGAAATGCTCGAACACTAATCGAGGCTTGATTAAGTAGAGTAATGAGGAAAATTGAAGTAATCGTACGAACTAAAAAAATGCAGGAATGAAAGATGGGACAAACTACGTCGCCTGATACAAGATTAGAGGTGTCACTTTAATCTTTAATCGAAGAAAACTAAAATAAATGCTAAAAAAGTGCAGATAATTTTAATACAACAACTACAAACGAGATGCTAAATGTTCATCATTTCTATCCTGAATTTTAAAAACCTTTTAAATCAGAAATCAGAACATTTAAATAACACAGAAACAAATTTCAACCACTTCTTTATAGCTTATAAACTTCCACAATTCTTTTAAAACAATTGTATTTAAGGTATAATTCGAACAAAACTAGTTTTTGTAAAATATCTTTATTTGACGAGTTGGTTTTCCCCACATACGTTTATCTGTGTATTACGTTCGTAATTTAATGATATTCACCATTCCCTTTAAAGCAAAAATTGATTTAATTCAATTTGTAATGGTGAAAAGAGAGAGAAAAAAAAGTCAAAGCTTACGGAAAAAAGCAAATTCAATTAATGTTAACCTTACCCCGCTGCGCCTGTCAGATCCTTGGACGATGCGGAAAATTTGCAAGAAAAAGAGGAAGTAATGCGAGAGGGAAATTAATTTATTTTTTACAAAGAATAAAGAAATAGCCGATCAAATTTCGATTTAATTACGGTCCAGTGGGTTTTATAAATATTATGCTTATTTTTTATGCAGTGAAACATGCAAGTTATTATTCTCTAAACAGTTTTTTGTAAATGTTAGCAAAGTGTAAGATTGCAAACTTCATTTGTTAGCTAAAATGTCAGCAGTGTTTAGAAAGTGTATTAAATGATGGGGGTAACAAAAATTTAATATAAAGACAATTCCTTACTTGGAGGGTTCTTTTCGAAACAATCAAATTGTTGAATGAATGTGCCGTTAGTGTGTGTCTACTTTCAAAACTTAATTAAAGACATGCATAAAAATTAATATAATCCGTTAATATAATTAGAGTAAGCAATTGGTTAGCGAAAAAATTGTTTCAAAACTGCTGGCCTACACTTAGCCGATAGAGCAATGCAAAACCCATCGGATAAAGTATTTATATTTTTAATGGTACATTTAAAAATAAAATGCTAGTCTCTGTTTCAATAATTATGTTTCATTAATCATATTCATTGAAAAACATTTCCAAACTGCATTCCCTTTTTTCGATCGCTGGTATCATGTATTTTCAGCATGTATTTGGTTGAAACATTAATATATATTAGGAATGATAGCCCCTTCTATGTTTACCAATTTAAAATACAAAAAAAAAATCTAAAAGTTAACCTGGAACGATTGTGGAAAAAAAACCTTAATTTACATTACTTAAAATAAATTCATAAATAAGCCCAAAATGTTCTGAATTATATTTCAAATTTAATAAAGTGGCTTTTAAAATAATATAAATAACTTCATTTCGAACCTGCTCTTTGATCACAAAAGAACCGGAGTTTAGTTTTCTCCAGACAGTGGCATGGATGCTCAACACTCCCTTGCACAAATACCCCCAAGCGCAACAAATCTACTGCCAAAATGTCGCCCACTTAATGAAGTTTTCATCGATGACACAGTTGGTCCACACACCCCGGGGCACGTACTCCCCCCCTTAAGTATTGTATATATATTTACATAGGGGGTCTTGGGGGCACAAATCTTAGGATGAAAAGTAAAGTAATAAGTTGGTAAATAACGCGCTTATATATTGGTTTCGATGGTTCAATTCAAGGTGCACTATTTTGAAATAGAGGCCAACCCGGCAGCACAACGGTTAAGGAGTAAACCTTTGGAGTCTTTTGGGTTCGGGTTCGAATTTTTGTCAAAAATATTGTTATTTGTCTATGTGTTTGTGTCGTCCTTTCTTTGTGTGTCTCTTCTAACTGTGTCACTTCTGGCAAGCGGGGTAACGGTTTATAAAGCCTATACCCGTCCCTTCCAGAGGGCGCATTCGCTATCATATGTCATTGTTATCTTGAATGGATAGAAAAAAGTTACACATTTATCTCTTATTGAAACTAAAGATTAAACAAAATTCACCTTTTGTAAAGGAGTTCCGTCAGTAAAATGTGCATAGAAAAAATAGATTACACATGAAAATACAAAAATACTTTACATAATAAGTATACATTGAAACTAAAGATAAACCAAAATTCTACTATACGACAACAGTAATTGATTACCCATCAAGAATTTTTTTTTACTATAGTTATACCAAATGTAAACATTTCTTGAGTAACGTCATTTGTTTCATGATTTCACTGTAAAAAATTCAGGAACGTTACTGGGAAATAATGGGCAGCTGAGCTGCCCAATTTTTACCAGAAATGTTCCTGAAATATATCAGTAACCTTCCCCAAAAATATAGAAACAATCCCACTTAGAGCCAGGAACTTCTCTGGAAAATAAATGGAACAGTTCTGGACACTGAGCGGGCAGCCAACGGAACTTCGACCGACACCGTACGCTGAAGCCGTCGGCACTTTGGACTCCACAGATTTAACGAGCAAGTCTGTCCCCGTGTACTCGGGCTCATCCGTCACGAATTGGATTTTCTACTCTTTCCCAGTACAGATATCCGATTTATAGGATGACTGGCAGTAGGTGGGACTCGAACCCCAGCACTCTTGCGAAGGCTGAATCCTTTGGCGGATGCCTTAACCACTCGGCCACGGACGGGCCGTTCATGAACTTCGTTATACCAAAAAAGTTACAAAACAACTGATTTTGCGCGAGGTGCCGCGAGCAATGGTGGCGGTTCACAGCAAACGTTACCAGATTTGAAAGGGAAAACCTGAAAATCCCAGGAACTTATCACGAAGCGATATGGATACTTGAAAAAGCCAGGGAAGTTCCTGGTATATATACGGAAAGTTAAGGAAATGTTTTACAGTGTTTGGTTTGGACTCCGTCTGCCGTGGGCGGTAAACTGCAGTACCTAGGCTAATGTTTTGGATTATTATTGTACGAACTCAATAACATATAAGCAAAGTATACAGGAAGACTGGTTATTTCAAAGCAAAAATAGCCAATTCCATTGTTGTGGTTACTACAGTTTGCCTGCTACGGCAGTAATGTCCTATAATGCGGGAATGTTAAAATGAAAGTTGCTCATTCAAAACAATGTTATAAGTTTACAGCAGCTCTAATCAAACCAGCATTATAGAATACGAGTCCAATACTTTGTGTCCTATAACGCAGGTATTTAAGATATATGTTGAAATTTGGGCAGTCGCAGAAGCTTACAGCAGCTCCATTAAAATAACAGAAACAACGAAACCCTAGGACAGTCCCTTCACAGAATGCGAATTCAAAAGGTTCCTCGGTATGTGTGTCCCTTGGGAGTCCTATGCCTTTTTAGGGAGCGTGGTATGCCGAGTTCAGAAAATGGAAGCTGATTGCAAATACAGAAAATAAATTCTTCTCGGAAAGAGTGTCTCTCAGAGGAAAACAGGCGTCACCAGGGATAAGTTTATATTTGTCTGCGGGAAGTTCGTTAGTTCGTAATTAAGTACCTATTTGGATGTTTTCAGTTAAGTAGCTTTAGGAATTTCGTAACGGAATAATCCTCGGGCATTTTCCTGTTTTCATAAATCAGATATTAATTAATGATATTGATCCATAAGTTAGTATTCAATTGAATTAGTCATAGGCTACTTTTAAATATTGTATACGGGGAACACCATTTGAAAAATTGAAACAAGTATGAACAGATCTCATAGAAATGATTCTAAGTAAAATTAAATATTCGATTGGATTTACTGTTGCAAAATTGTTTTTGAGTGTTGGAACGTCACAAATAAATACATAATATTCATGGCAATCGTTTAAACGTATTTGACACGCCAAACTGCAATAAACAAAGTCTATTGAACATTTTCATATTTTCGGTATTCCATCAATTAAAAAAAATATGTGTATTTTTTGGCTATTTAATACAGCATATAAACATAGTTTGTCATGATATGAAGTAATAATTTAGACATAATTCAAAACGATATAAAACTAAAAAATAAAATTACTTTCCTTAGCATTGTTGGGCTGAAAACTTTGTTATAAGTCCTGCATTTGTATTCTTTTTAGAATGGTGGCTAAATATTGTTAGGCAATTGAAAGACTAGGGAATATTCAGTGTGTATGAAAAATTAAAAGAATGACTAAACATAATTTCACTTTTACATTGTTAAAATCCACATCATACTCAGATGACCCAGCCAAATGTAGAAAAATATCCAAATGCTTTTTTTATATCGAAGTGTTATCCCTATCACCATACATATTAGTACGCCCAAACGAGCATATATCGCCTTTTCGCAGAAAAGTGGCTCCTTTACCGTTGAGCTAACGTTACAGATCATCACTTTTCCGCGCACTGTGCGATATGGAAACTAATCTAAGCATTTATAAAAACCCACAAGAGAACCATTATTGAGAAAAAAAAGTATCGTTAGGGGTCATATAAATGCATGATATGGCTATGGTTATCCTAGTTGCCGCTTTTTTCCCCGTTCCAACTCGTAGGGGCCATATGGCCCGATCGTGCTATCATGATAAACAACTTTAACTTTTGCTCGTGGTGGCATATTGTGATAAAATATTGGAAGCTAAATTTTTCTAATCATGTCAACCTTGGCGTTTGTATACAGCTTAATGTGTATTATTATAAATATATAATGAGATAAGTTGGTGTTTTATGCATTGTTTAATTCCTATAATGGAGTTCTTATAATGGACAGCATACTTGTCTCCAACATTGTAAATGTGCAAATTGCTTTACAAAGCAAGATCTCTCTACCAATATCTTCAATTAAATGACAACCTGTTAATTCTATCCTGTTTAAAATTTAAAAATAATTTTGTTTAACTTCTCATAGAAAATGTGTGAAAAAAATTAGAAAAGCGTGCATTTTAAATAATGTATAATATAAACAAAAATGTTCTACGCACGAGAATATTCCACTAAACAATTCTACGAATTAATTTCTAAATTGAACAATAAAAGAGATTTTCTGTCCCTTAAACTCTCACAGATAATTTTATAACACTACAATAAAAAAAAGATAATGAAACAATACTTATTACAATTTGGTAGATACTATTTGATGTATTACGAAAAATTTCACATAGGTTTTAACTTTTTTTTTCATTGGAATAAAAATGCTCCCTGTTTGGATGAAGATGCATTAAATTTACTAAATCTTCTTTTTAAACAGTATTTCTTTTAACATTAACTTCTTCCTATTAGTGAAGATTCATAAAACCTGCCGTCGAATTGTACTAGATGTTGAAATGCGGCAATTGACTTGTATAATAGTTATGTGTTAAAGTTTTAAAACGAATCATTATTTTAACGATGATGCATGCAATTATAAAAAAACCCGTCTTACATCGACGTGGACCTAAGGATATAATATCACTGTGTGTTATTTTTTTCTAAATACATAATCATTCTTTGGAATTTTTTGATTAGAAATAATTTGTTTTGGATAGAAATAGTGACTAATTACGTGTTGGGTAGATTTATGACAAATGCATTCCTAAAATAGTCGCTCTGAATATCGATATTACTAGTAAAGTTGGAAAGTTTAACTATAAGTAGAAAATCTAGTTGTTTTAAATAGTTAACGTCTGTTATAAAGTGGATAATTATGAATTTTTAATATTTACGTGGAATTAATTATGAGTTTGGAATAATTAATAATGAATGTGGAAATTCTACGAAATTTGTTTTTGCATTAAACAATAGCATGCATATTTATACCTTAAACTCCCTAAGTATTAAACAAAGAAACCAAGTACATTAATTTAAAAAAAAATACATGGTTGAAGTTTTTGGATTGACTTACTAAATATGAGAAAAGAAGAAAATAAGCTTTAAAGTTTTTAATTTGCACTTTAATCCTTTAAACGAAACTTGCAAACTTTAAATGATAGCTAATATTATTATAGACAAATGGTACACATTACGAATGCCATAATATTCTCTTTTTTTGTTTATTTCAGTATTATATAACATGCATATTTTATGTAAATATACATTTATTATTTCTTCACTTAAAAAACAAGTATATTTATGTTTTATCAAAAATGACAATATGTCTTACTTCATGCAATAACGGTACTTTAGATCTCCAGTTTAAGAAAAGTATCAATTTTCTGTTTTTATCATCGAAAATCATAAAAATTAACTTTAACTCCATTCTCACATATATTATTCAAGCCGCATATGAACTTCGGGGCCCTAACAGCCAGGTTTGTCACAGTTACGTCGCTGCAACGTAATTTTATGTCACTCTAGGTCACAGTCGTGATGTGACAAGTATATGACATCACAGTGATATCGTGTAAGTCGCAGTCACAATGTGACTGGTATGCGATATCAAAGGGGTGTCACCATGCGATCTTGCAGTGACATCATATTGTGACTTGTATGTGATATCGCAGTGATGTCATCTAAATCCCAGTCACAAAGGGGATATCCCACAGATGTCGCGATTTGCTCTTGTAGTGACATTACATTGTGATGTGTATGTGATAACACAGCGATGTCGCTTTAATCCCCGTCACAATGTGACCTGTATGCGATATCAAAAGAAGAATGTCACCATGCGATCTTGCAGTGACATCATATTGTGACTTGCATGTGATATCGCAGTGATGTCATCTAAATCCCAGTCACAATGGGGATATCCCACAGATGTCGCGATTTGCTATTGTAGTGACATTACATTGTGATGTGTATGTGATAACACAGCGATGTCGCTTTAATCCCCATCACAATGTGACTTTATGTGATATTCCAGTGATATCACAATGTGATATTACAATGGCATTGTGTTGTAACTTGTATGTGATATCCTATTTTTGTCCTATTCCAACATGGCTGCAATATGATCTTGTGACAAAATTCCCTAGTCCCAATGTGACAAGCCTGTGATCCCGTGCGATGCAGCAGAGCAGCAAGCAACACAGTTTTCAAAGCAAAAACTGTTTATTAAAATGAAGGAAGGGAATAGAAAAAGCAGCAGTTTTATCAAACAAAGTTGTTTCTAATCTGTATCTTATTTTGCTACATATCCGTTTTTTAAACTTCAAATAACGAAGGAACTAAAAGAACTACTTTCTTGTTGAAAGTAAAGGGTCAGCTATTCGCGCAGTGATACTTATCTAACTTCGGGCTTCCCTTCCATCGAAAAGAACCAAGATGGCTATAGGCTACGATAGGCTCTAATCGAATGGTTAAAGGTAATCTAATCTTATAACGAAAAGAAAACTTCCCCATGTCTCTATTTTTGATATAAAGTACTATCGATTTCTAAGTTGAAGCATTGTTTTCACAGAAGATGCTTTTAAGCTACTTTTTATCATGTCAGAGTTATTCTGTGTCGCCCTCGTGAGAAATTTGTTTTAGATCACATAAAGTCCCAATGTGACATTGCTGTGACATGTTCTACACTAAATCATATACTCGTCGCGAAAATCCCCTAAGTCACATGCAAGTTACAATGCGACATTGCTGTGCTATCAAGTTCGTCGCGAAAGTCATCTAGGTTACGTATAAGTCGCAATGCGACATTGCTGCAATATATGTTCATCACTAAATCACATACTGATCGCTGAAGTCAGTTATGTCACATACAAGTCAAAAAGTGACATTGCTGTAATATTATATTCATCACTAAATCACATCATACTGGTCGCAGAAGTCGGTTTTGTCACATGCAAGTCATAATGCGACATTGCTGCAATATTATGTTCATCACTAAATCACATACTGGTCGCAGAAGTCGCTTATGTCGCATACAAGTCAAAATGCAATATTGCTGTAATATTATGTTCATCACTAAATCACATACCGGTCGCAGAAGTCGGTTATGTCACAATCAAGTCAAAATGCGGCATTGCTGCGATATCATCGATATCCATGTTACGTAGCAGATACGTAACAAAAGCGGACATTCAACTTCTATGTGACAAAAAAGTGGCTTTAAATGTGACATCGCAGCGATCTTAGTGACTTGTATGTGATATCGCTTTTCGTCGCATACTTGTCACATGGCTGTTAGGGGGAATAGGCTACATTCGAGGATGTTCAAAAGCAGATTACGCTTCTGTAGCTTTTTGATTCACGCATTACAAATAGCCTTTAGGGTTGACAAAGTTGTACATTATAACATACTATGCCAGCGTAAATATAATAAATCACTTTTGCAACGGCATATTTCTTTAAAATGTATTTTGTTTAAAAGTACGTCCTGGATACTGTCGATTAATGAGATTAGTTATGTGCCCAGCAATCAATTGTGATACGGATTCACAAACTATAGAAAATTTCAATATTTTGCTTAACTAATTCTAATTTTTATAGTAAAATGAATTTGAACTCTTGAGAATTAAAATCCGGGAATTTAAATTTTTGATTTTATTAAAAACTGTTTGTTAATAAAAAAAATTATTTTCTTGAAAATTCAATCCATGAACTAAAATATATGTATATCAGAGTCAGAAACAGTATTTTTTTGTTATTAAAATACGTTAAGTAATATTTAGGTGGTTAATTTTTTTGTTTCCAATATATATTTTTAGAAATATTGAAGAAATAAAATACATTTTTACACTTAATGTTTTCAATGCTTTGGATTACTTAATATGGATAGCTATGATTTTGCTAAAAAGTAAAAAAAAAAATATGATATAGAATGCAAACATTATTTTAATAATCTTCAACATTTTACATTTTAAAAGTATTAGAAAAACCCACAACGACTTTTTATTTGAAATTCCACTAACACGTTTAACAAACCACATCTTTGATATTTCTCCTGCTACACTCCTAGATAACTCAGTATGTGTATTCTCAAATGGGGGTACTAAAACAAAGAATATGGGGATCTGCAGAGAAAAGAAGAATAAAAAAATCATTCTCTCTCAATTCGACTGAATATTCGACTGAATTTTCGAACAGAATCGTGATATGTTTTGTGCTGTAACTACGAGAAGAGAATACAGATGAGCCTGGGGCAATACATTGCGATTTCGAAGGGTACTTGACCCTACTTCAAAAGAAAAAAAAAGTAGGAGATTTAGAAAGGTTGTCTTTTTTGGTATTATATCTCAAAATATTTTGAAAAAAATCTTTATTTATGTTTTCGATTCTTTTTATTTGAATACATTTCTTTTTTTAAGGGAAACTTATAGCGTTGATATTGTTTTTTTTTTAATTTAATCTGTTACAAGTTAAAGTATGTGTTCTGTGGAAATAAATTAGAAAACTAAAATTTCAACCATTTTTTTATATTGGTAAATGTAATTCTAATATTCGTGGAAAAGGAAGTAGAAATAAATTTAATAAATATAACAGTAATTTCCTTTCAATCCCACTTTCTTAGCTAAATTCATTCTTGAATTGCTTTAATGGCAGTCCTAATGTTATCTTTCTTGACCAAAAATGCTTTATATATTGTACTCAAAACGTATATATACGTGCTCAAAATAAAAATAATAAAATTTAGGGAAAAAAAAAACAAAGTTTTTATAGTAAGTAATTGTTACTTATTTTAAGACAGATATTTTACAGAATGAAGGTTGCATCCTACCTTTTTTTGTACATTATAAAATGTAGATTCCAATTACCAGCATAAAAATCTTCAAAATGTTTACATTTTCCATAAATATGAACACGTAAATTCCATGTAACTCACGTGCCGAAACAGTAAGAAAGAATTCACGTTTCGAACACATTTTTTCTAAATGGCCGTACAGTTTGAACTGCATACGCTTCATTACAAGAAACGTGCGATCTTAAAGCAAAACGTTCTGCCGAGAAAAATCTGCTAATTTGGAAAAAGTGTTTTAAATAAGTTTAAAACAACATGATCATTGTTTAGTTGTTTGTTAAAATTGTAAAAGAGCTAGTCGAAGATGTCTCAGACCAATAGAACTATTGTATGGATCGAAATTGTTGTCGGAAAATAACTAAGAATGATAGAAATACTTTAAATTTGAATATCCGATGTTGCTAAAAAAGGTATTTTTTCCAGTTCGAAATCATTCTGAACGCATTTCGTAGTTTCAGCAGATATATCCTACATGAGTTGCTAAGAAATAAAGATTTTTCAGATGATGCACCTATATTGTTTTCATTTTTGATTTCCTACAATTTCATGGGTTGTTTTCATCTCAAAATAAGCATTTTTTTTTGTTCGTGTGTTCTTTTTTTCAAATTTTTTGAATTATTTACGTGGAACTTGTTTTTATTCCTGACATTTATTAATCATTATCGGTTTTAATTCGGGGAAATTTCAAGTAACTTCAGCAAAATATGTTTAAGATGATATGTTGTCTCACGTGGAGAAATTAACTGAAATGGTTGGACGTCAATTTGAGCTAATTCACGAACGGTGGAAAGCTTTAGCTCCATTGAAAGAAAAGTTTGCACACACTATTCATTTTACTACGCTAAGATAGTATTGAATTGGTCAAAATAAATTTAACCCAAGGAGCACCAGAAAATAAGCAATAGAGTTGGAACTGTTGCCACTCACGACGCACGTTAAACTTCTCCATACACGGCAATGGGCAAGTAGTACAAACCTGGAGTTATAATGCATAGCACGAGCATTGCTAGTCAATTTACGGGAAGTGAGTCGCGCTTACATTGAAATCAATTGCCGACTAATTAATGAAATTTTTACAGATGTGAATGATACCATTTCACGTGTATTTGAAATGATTAATGTTGCAAATTAATTTGAAATTAGTACAACTTCCACATTTCAACTAAAACGACGTAGTTTCATTTGAAGCTTATTTGAGAGCATCATGATTCACCCATAAACCTATGATGAGCAATTCTTAATCAAAAAATGATTCATCGGGAAAAACATCAGTACACTAAAAATCGACCTTTCAGTCTCGAATGACTGAAAGAAATAGAATGCATTGTACAACATTTATTTTCGTCACTTGACATTTAAAAAAAAATGTCTTTGTTGCAACCCTGGAAAAAAAATAGAGGGTGGGTAAAACATATCCCCCTGACAAAGTCAGAAGATATAGACGAAAATACATGAGACTGCATTTTTAGTTTTTTTAAGGGTGTACTTATTTTTCTGCACACGATTAGTACCCACGACGAAGCAGAGGAATTGTTCCTCTGTCACTGATGCAATTACATGGGAAGGGGAGGATATGACATACGCAGTCTGTCGTTATGTGGTACATTAAGCCCCAAAAGACGATAACGTTATGAATATTTCATGCCGAAATCAAAAGTAAATTTGTCAAAGGGGAAGGGTAATTGAAGATCTTCTTCTGATGGGAAGGAATATTGATTTAGGATTTGCTGGATTGAGTTTAGAGTTGTGGTATATAAGCTTGGTTCAAGTAATATGTTTATGAAATTTGTTTAGATGAAATGAAATATGTATTTATTAAGGGTCATGAGAGTCATAGATATTCAGAATTTAAATATCTTTTTCACTAAAAACAATGTTCATTTTCACAATTAATCATCATCATCCAGGTCACTACAGCCTTGAGCAATCCAGGGCTTTGCCATCTTAATCTACTTTGGGCCACGGCTCTCCAGTCGTTTACTAATAAGATTCGTAGGTCTCTCAATAGCCAATTCGTAGGTCCTGCATCCAGCCATCTAGTTGGTGAGCAACCACTTCTTCGAATTCCATCTAGCTTAGAGAATGTCACCCTTTTGACAGGGTTCTGATTATCCCAAACGAAAAAGTGTCCTAGCCATCAAATACGGTTTGACTTAATGACTTTTACAATATCCGATTGTTTGTACTTTTGATATATCTCATTATTATATAGAGTGCGCCATACATTATTTTCGCATACTGCTCCAAATATATATCATTATCAATTATTGCTGACAATTATTGCTGACAATTATAATAATAAATAAAGAAAACAATTTACTTTACAAGCAATTATTCATTTATGGATAACTTTAGTACGAATGAGAATATTTTTTTAGATAAAGAATTTAAACAATTGTAATTTTTTGTGGTCGTGGACGATTTATTACAAAATATAGTTAAAAATATCATATTCAAAGAAAAATTGGAGCATTTATTTTGAAACAAAGAACTGTAGTTTATCTATATTACACATTGTAATTGCATATCCCAATAACATAAATAAGAGTGCATTATCTTAAATATTCTACATATCTGTAAGATAAATTGCGTTTTTACCATTTAAGCTTAAAAGTATTTTCTGTTGGCGAAATTCCAGGAAATTTTATTCAAATAGAAAGAATGTGTAGAAAAAAAAAGATAAGAATAATTGACTTTTAGTATGTAGAAAGATGACCTTTCATAGTGAAGCAGTTAACTTCAGAAACCATTATCTTAAAATTGAAGGAATACTAAGTTTTTTTTTTATTTAGGAAAAATAAATATTGTAATTTTTGACAGACACAACTTTATTTTTTAAAATATGACATAGTATATATCTTGATTCTAGAGAATTTATTCTGCAGGTGTTTTTTTTTAATAATTATTTATGTCACTTTGTTTCGTTTTTGCTTTTTAGAACTTTAGCGATAACAAAATAAAGCAATATCATTTGTTTAAAATTGTAGTAAAACATTTTCTTACTTTAAAGTCAAAAATGGAATTAAAGAATGATAAATCCAACCTTCATGTTGCAGAAGGGTACATACAGTAGGAACTTGTCAAAACATCAAAACTTTACTGAAATAGACCTCGTGATTGCTTATGTAAAAGTACATTGGAATTAATTTTAACAAAAAAATGTGTATTGTTCTAAACTATAGAGTAATTTGAAATTGAATTATTATTCTAATAGAAATAGTACATCGAAATTATATTTTTCATAATTATTCAATGGGTAATCCAACACTTATTAGTACATTACTACATTGATAGTGAGTTGATAGTAGGTTGCATCTTGAATAGTGAAATTAGAAAATACGAGTTTTGTCAGTGACAATATTTTGATAAGTAAATGGTTGTTATATTTATAAACAACACATCTGTAATTTGTCCTAAAATTTTATAACGGAGTATTTCAAATAAAAAATGCGATATTTGTGTATATTTAGTATTTAATTAGGTGTTGTTTAAAATTTCATTTTATACATTGTACGTTTAAAAATGTTTAGACATTTTAATTCTGCGGAATTTAATATTTAATTAATTTAACGAAACTTTTATACCGAAATGATTTTAATAACATCATATGTTTAATAACACTTTAATTACATCAATTACAATAACTAAGAATTAGTATGGACCTTTAAAAATATCAGATAAAATATGCTGTATCTACCTTATAAATAAGCTATCCCACTCAAGTAATAAATACCAAATAATCCCAATAAATTATTTTTATAAATAAATAAACTTCAATTAGTAGCTATTCACTTAACTTTCCCACGTAGTAATCACATCCCCATACAAAAAAAACCCATAATCGAGGACTATAAAGCCGCCACGGTACAATGCACAAAAAGCTTCTCAGCTGTTGTACCAGATCAGAAGTTGGCCATTTTTGTAGACGAAGCTTATTCAACCGATGTTGGCCTCCTTACTTATTTATATAAGCTGTGGATAACACTCTGCCTGTTTCTCGCTCGAGAACTATATCACATAAATCAAGATATATCGTGAAAATTTGATGAGCTTTCAAATGGCGGAGTGCTTGTAATACCGCCCTAACGAAATGGCTTTCTCTGCGGGCTGTTATCTGACTCTTGGACTTGGGATCCATTGTTTGATATTACTTGACGTTGATTTGACATCAGTGCAGGACTTAAATCTACCATAAGGTACTGGACTAGGACTCCTAAAATTATAGTTTTGATAAAGATAAATGATGTAGACCTCCAGAAATTGTAGACCCCAGTAAATAATAATAAATAAAAAAACTAAGACCCTACTCCATTTCTAGATTTACTTTGACTCGGGCATTCACCAAACATGATTGGTTTGCTTGATGTTATGAGAAAGCTTATAAAATGGAGCAAAATATAAGAAAAGTTAACCAACTAAGGGCAATTAAACATAAAACTTTCCGTTAAGGTCACCGTAGTTTTATTGTGCCTTAGTTTTCTTAGATTACCCCTGGCATCAGTGTCATTGAAAACAAAATGGCGCAGTTAAAAAACTCACATTTTTTAAAGTAAAACGCCCGGTACTTTAATTTGCAACTTTGTCAAAATTCAACATTATCAAAAAGCGAAAATGAACTTGCAGGACCCTACATATTTATTAGTATACATTGGATGAAGGGAGTTTTGCAATAACACCCTTCAATTTGTTCAGGTAAATAATTTTAAACTTAAATTGGGTGGCGAAGTATTACGATATTTTTGGTGGGTTTGAGAAATTACAATGAACGCGCCCTCTAGAATTCCCTAAAGCTTCAAAGCCTAGCTACCTAACCGTTGTGCTGCCTGGTCGACGGTGGGTTTGACTAATCATAATCTGGAACCAGAGTGATGGATAGCGGAACCAGATTCATGATGATCAAAACTTTCAAGTCCCAGAGCAGATGTGTACTTTTAATTTACTTTTTTCCTATAATTTTCTTTAAAAGATAAGCAATTCGGCCGGCTGCATTTTCATGACTATGATTAGGTTTATCCTTTAAGAATAACTAAATAAAAGCTTGTGAACAAATTATGTGTTAAATGTAAGTTGTCTTATATAAGTAATATTTTGACAGAAATGGAAGTTTGAATTTTTTGAAACCAAAATAGGAGCTTAACAAATAAATTCTCTAAGATTCTTTTGGCAATTTAAAGAAATGCGAAGTTCAGAGGAGATTGAGACAAAACTTATCGGTTTTAGATAGTGAAATGGGATATTTCAAAATGGGAAAAAATCCATAAAAATGATACTATTTTTCTTATTTATTCTTATGAAATACGATAAAATTTTAATTTTAATATGTATGGAGTTTAATGTTGAAGAAGAAACATATCTTTTACGGTGTTCCAGATTTTTTTAAACTTTTTTGCAAAATTACGTTTTTATAAAAATTCCCACCAATATTTGCATACGGAAATGCCATACACTACACATTATAGATAATCACACACGTATTGAGTTATCAAAAATTTAAATGAAAATTTATTATTTTTAGGATCAATATCATAACGTAAACGTTTATTTATCCAATCTTTTTCCTAACATTTTCGTGTTAAATAATAATCAATGGATTTTATTATTTTGAATTAAATATTTAAGACATACACACATATATTTTTTAAATTTGGTATATTTATATTTTAACTATATTTTGATTTTTGTATACGCGTATGTATAATTACTTTCGCTTTTGAAAATCATAATCAACTATGTAATTAAAAACGCATTCACTTATCCTAATACCCAATACATGGCATTCAAAATTCATGCAGAAATCAAGTAACAAATTTCTCGAAGAAAGATAAGAAAAAAACTGTAATCCAGTCATCAAGGCGTTGTCATTTACTCAGAATTTGATAAAGAGTGATTATTCAATCTGTCTCGTTATCTGATGGGTATTTAATGATGCCTTCTCCCGACATACGCAATTGCCTTTTTATCTTTGGTGACTTCGAGACTTACTTTGACGTATAATAAAGCACTTAATTTAAATTTTTGAGTTTGCGACTGGTTGTTGAAGTCCTAATTAGTATAATAAGTGAATTATTCACTAGAATTACCGACTGAAATATTTGCAGAGTTAGTTTAAAACTGATAATATAGTGTAATTTGTCAAAATTGCAGTAATCTATTATATTGGGTGCAAAATTGATATATTTCCAATTGAATAAATATGCAATTAATGTATTTCTCCTTGCACTGTGTAATGTATCCTTTAAAATATTAATTTACAAATTCCATTTTACGAATTAACGTTGAATAAAAAACCTTAATACGACATAAAAGGTACATAAAGCACTTACGACATCATTTGCAGAACCAAAAATCTAAATAAAAATGGACGCTCCTGCATCCTTTAGAGTTTTTTTTTGTTGTTTTGACTGCAACTCTGAAAAAATCGAATCTGAAATCTTATATATAATGTCTAAGTCTTCCTAAGGTCGGCTACCAGCACAACCCAGCTTCCAAACTTTCTTATCAAAACGGACGCCAGTAAATTCGTATCCTCACACTTAAACTAAGCTGCACTTTTGAACACACTAATAAACATCGACTTTTTCTAATGTTATCTAGCGGCAAGGATAAAATTTACAAAGAAATATGATATATTATCTAAATTAAAAGAAAATAACTAAATTGGTTACTTGCTAACATTCAGTTATCGTTTATTTTTCGAAATTCTACAAAGAAGACAGGAGAGATGCCACAACAAAGAAACAAACTTACACAAAACAATTATTTTAAATTTGGTAGGCACGCGACATATAACTCTATAAATTTCTTTTATAAGACATTAAAAAATAAAATCTCAGAAATTGTGAAATACCACCAGTGGATAGATAAAAGCATTTCCCACATCCTGCCATTTTTGGAAGAAGATAAACGGCGGACCAAAAAGTAATGTTTGATATAAAGCAGCGCTGATGTACAGAGTACTTAGTGTGATCCACAGAGGTCTATTTGTAAAGCAATACAAATTTACTTACTTACATTTAAAAAAAACTAGAAACACATAATAGTTACAAAAATTTTCTGTTTTTCCCAAGCAAAACGTAAAGCATTTTTAGGAAGCAAAGAACAAAAAGAACAATTTACATCATTCATATTGTCAGCTATTTTATTATGTTTCAAAGACGATAGGTTAATATTCATGAAAAAAGTGTACCAAAACCGTACCTATTAAAAAAATCCTATCATTTGTCTTAGATTTAAAGATATAAATTTCTGATATTTGACATAAATACTTAATAGTTATAAAAATCACTTACGAAATGACATGCAAAACAAATATTTCGATTTCAAAATAAAAATCTGAAACCTTTACAATGTTATTTTTAGTTCAGCTTGCACCTATTCAAGAAAATCTGATCTTATATCTAATATTTTGCGCTATAAATCTCTTAGATTTGACATTAAAAAAATAAAATCTCAGAAATTGAGAAATACCACCAGTGGACAGATAGAAGCATTTCCCACCGCCTGTCACTTTTTGAAGAAGATGAAAGGCGGGCCAGAAAGTAATGTTGGACACAAAGCAGCGCTGTACCGAGTACTTAGTGTCATCCGCAGAGGGCCATTTGTAACGCAACACAAATATCCGTGACATTTTTCTAAGTTTGTGTAACGCCAGCCTTCATTTTGCGTCTTAACCACTTGAAAGGGTATTTGTGTGACAGCGTTTTTTGTTCTGAGGAAGATATGTTGATTAAATTGTGGCAGTTTTTTGTTATGTGGGAGAGGGTTATTTATTGGAGTTTCGGTAATAAATGGGGCTGAAACCCAATGCTTCTGTTTTTGATTTGGGATGAGTGATGGAGAGTTGCGAAAATTTGTTTTGTAGATGATGATTTGGGTTTTGATTTTATTTTCTTTTCATTTTGATATTAATAGTTTCTTGTTGAAGGAACAGAATATTTTGTAGCAGTTAATAATTAATTGTTTAGAAAGATAAAAGCTGAACCCAACAGTTTGTCAACAGAAAATTTATACTTTCTAAAACTATTGAAATTTACTATTAACTTAGATCTCAATTCGCCAAAGGACATATTTTATTTTTAACCAGATGAAATGTGTGATCTTTGATATTCTGTAATCAGTCGTTAAGAAAAGATTATTTATTTTTTGATTAAACTAAATAAGAAAATTTCATTAAGTCTGCAAAATACAAATACAGATTTTTCATGTTTTTTTTTTTTGTTAGTTCAGTTTGTATATTTTTACATGATGTCTAGACAGGCCCTTGGACCCCTTGGCAGCCAATAACTTTAAATGAATAAAGTTTTAGTTTGTTTCTTCATTAGAAACATGTAAACTGCATTGTCGCTAATGATATTAGAAAGATTTTGCATACGGTTCTGGGTAAAACCGTTATTTCAACGCTAACCCAAAAATTAACCTCTCGACCAACCAGAAAGAGCGTAGAGATATCTACGCGCTTTCTGATTGGTCGAGAGGTTAAGGTTTGGGATAGCGTTAGCGTTAGCGCTATACGGTTCACTGAACCGTATGTAAAATCTATCTATTATAGTGATCAGGAGGGCGTGGCTCTTATCGGACAACGAGGGTGCGTATATGGGAACCATGGGTACATTTTTTTTATGTTTAACGTACCCAGTAATTCCGAAAATGACAATTTGGCTTCCTATATGTTATTAACTATAAGTGTAATAAGTACAATACTAGTCAAATTTTGTTACATACAAAAAAAAAGATAATAATTTTAAATATACAATTAACAATTTACGCCATTCATATTTTCAGCTATTTTACATTGTTTCACAAACTAAAGGGTCGTATAAATAATATTTCGTTACGGCATATAACTGTATATTTTATTATAATTCTTCGGAATAAAAATATCATAGAATAAATTCAATATATTCTAGAGTAAATTTTTGTAGCTTACCGTATAGTTCCTATATATTTTAACAATAAATATACGTGAGAGAAGAAATACAATGTTTTCCTTTGTTATTCCGTTACCGAATTTAACAATAAATATGTTACGAATTGTAATTCAGTGTATGATATATAATTTGTTTCTCAAATGTTATAGTTTTATATATTTTGTAACAGCAATAGGCAGCTAAACATCACTTGTTTATTTTAAACCTAAAAGCGACGCTAAAAAGCATCAAATCGAACTATGCATTTTAAATTATTTACTAGATAGTTATCAAGTATTCAACAGTTTCGCAGGAATAAATAATGAAATAAGAATCTTTATTTGATAAAAAGGGACTATAATCTAAATGTTTGCGAATATAAAATACTATAAATATGTTTATATAAGCATGTTTGTAGTGTTTAACTCTAAAATGTGCTTTGCAGTAGTGGGTTTTTTTTTTTTTTTGTACATTTTCATTAATGTATTCTGAGAGTGATTTGATTTTGAAATGTGAAAAAACAGACTTATTTAACAAATTGAATTTACACTTTCTTATATAACTATTTGGTTGGTTTAAAAGGGTACGTACAATTTTTTTTCGAGATTTTAGATATTGATGTAGTTTAAAAGGTTTTAATTTTTTAATCCAGAATAAGACTTTATATAAAAATGTTACGTAAATTGATGTATATAAAAACTTGAATAAGACATTTTTAAAACGGAAACTAAAAAAATTATATATTTATAAGTTTGAATATATAAAGCAAGTTAAAAGTTTTTCAGATATAAAAAGGTATGCAGAGTAGACATATTATTCTTCACCATTATTTGGACTATGATCATTAAAGCGTTTTTAATAACATTTACTTGCTTAAAAAAATAAAATGCTTGAGGGGTGAAAAAAGCTATACGGGACTTTGCAAACAGATAACTTTTATTTAATAACTGACTCATTAGATTTTTTATTTAATAATTTTGAAGAGAAACTATAAGTTTATCGCATGTTTCAGAATTTATTTTCTTAGCTCATTATGCGTGCATTTATTTGAACATTCATTTTACACAACTAGAATATTTTTAATTTTGACACTGAAGTATTTTTAAAGAATTGTTGTTATGATCAAACTAAGCTTTTACTTCAATGTACTCATGCTGTTCTAGTTAATCCATAACACAACTACCAACGTAAATATGTTTTAAACTCAACTAATGATCTCGAAACATTTGTCCATAGACTATTTTCTGTAAAATATCTTGCACACAATGATCATTAGTAATGTCTTATTTAAGAATTCTTCTTCGCATTTTGATAATATCACAGTTTGATTATGATAGTTAAAGAAAACGTCTTTTAAAAGTATGTAAAAATTGTTAACATATAAAATACTAGTGACATGCGTCTGCAAATTTTTAAATCGTTGAGATAAGATTCTATTTTGAAAAAAAAAATCAACCATACTTTCCCAGCTGCTTTAGAAATGAATTTAACTTTGATATTTTCCGTCTTCGTTCCAGACGACAGCACGATACCCCAAAAAATAACTTATATCAACCCTTAGAAACAAAACAGAAACTAATACTTTAAACGAAACATGTCACCTTGACAATTTCTCCATTAGCCTACAACATAATCCCGTTTCCTTGCAATCAGTACCAATCTGTATTTCCCATTCCGCGCTTCGTCGCATATTACATCGCGTGTCAAACTTCTATTTGCAAATGCTGAAAAAGAAACACCCTAGAATACAATTCTTTTCTGATGTGACACATTCCATTTATAGACACATCTCAGTTATACGTGAGGTATAAGATAATTTTCTTCTTCGTTATATACAGTGGCACAATTTAGCGAAACCTATTTCATTTCCAAGTGAATAAATCGCAATCCCACTATGATATGGTGGTTAATGGACATTTTGTTATATTTTTTTTACTAAAAAAAAAAAAAAAACAGAAATGAGAAGTTTTTAGTTTCTGCCCATTTTTTCCAGTAATGTTTCGAAAATATAACAAATACTTTTACTAAACAATCCCACACTTTCCCTGGAATGTCAAAAAATGCAAACGATTGTTCTCATTATTCTTTTTACCATTTTCATAACTACTTGCTGTTTGGAATGGTTGTTGCCAGATTCGATCCTCCAAATTTTGGGTCATTTCTAAAAAAACAAACTCATTTCCCTAAACCATAACTGTGAGTCACTCATCCCGAATATGCTTGATTGTTGACAACGACGTATCATATTTTGTGCTTATCTTAAATGATTTAACACAATTCGCCCTACCTTTAAGTGATTATAGGGTAAATAGAGTTCGTTTCATACTACAACGTGTGGCAAAATCAGTAAACAAAATTATCTTACACACAATAAAAATATTGAAATAAAATCGAATAAAAATGAATAATGAAATATAAATATTAAAATAAATTAGAATAAAAAAATGAACAAAAAAAAATATTAAAATAAAATAAGAAAAAAATGAATAATAAAAATAAATATTTAAGTAAAATTATAATATAAAATGAATAAAAAATATAAATATTAAAATAAAATGAAAATACAAATGAATAATTAAGTAAAATTATAATATAAAATAAAAATGAGGTATAAATATAAAAATGAAAATATGAATATTAAAATTTGCATATTAAAAAAAATGTCTATTCAAGTTTGCATCATCAGCCACTGTTCCAAGCCCTTTATTCTATACAGTGGAATCGTTATTTAAACGTCCAGAATCGGGGTCAGGCGACACACTCCCGCCAAAAATCGATGACAACAATTTTAAACTAAGGGGTGGGAGTTGAGGAGCATCTTTCCTGCTTCCACAATCTTTCTCTTTTATCGCTTGGACTGGGGAAGAGAAAAATTATCGAAGAAAAAATATTACAGGAGAACGGTCCGATTATTTGAAGGGAAACCTCGGTTTTAATTGATCGATGCTTAATCGATTAACTGGCGCAGCTGCCTGTTTATTTACTGTCCCATTTCTTCGATTTGGCGACAAATCTTTTGGGCAAATAGTTAAAAAGATTATGGGTTCTGGCTAAGCGTGTGTTCTTAGGATAATTGGTTAAATAGATTAATTTATGTGAATATACTGGTTTGATTATATTGATATAATATTAGCTAAAGTGTGAGTGTGTAAATGTGGGTTTTTTAGTCGGGATAACATCGTTGATGAAATATCTAGTAATAATTTAATAAATTTGTTAAATAAAAGCCTTTATATTTAAGTTATCCATAAAATAATATTATTTCAGTTTTGAGTATTTACCGTTAACATTATGAAAGCCTCTTTACATATTATTTTTCCACAAAACCTATATTTCCATATTTATAATAATTATGTAGATTTGCAGATTTTTTTTATATTTATTAAAATTGCTTTTACGGAAATTCCAAAATTTCCTCCGATTCTAAAAAAAAAAACCAAATAAATTAATAAAAATGTATTTTTAAAAAAGAGAATAGAGGATTACATTCTGCTTTATGTTTTTGTTAATTCACGAAATAATTCCACCTTGTAGGTAAATATGAAATCTTTAAGACTTAAAAAGAGTAAATCTTAAAAGAGTAATCTTTAAGACTTAGATAAAGGTAAAACAGCATCTAAAGTAGATGCATTAAAAAAAAAATGGGATCTGTCCTGTGCGTTTTCATTGTCCCTGATAAGTTACAATGTAAAAAAATGTAATAAAAATTGTCGAAATTTTTTTATAGGTAATGTTTCTTATCGATTACTAGTATTGTGTACTATATTTTGAATCGTTCAGATTTTAAGAATATATCGCAACATCAAAAGAGGAATGTAGATTCAATAGAAATATACAAATAGGAACGTAAATTGTTTGTCGATCTATTTTGAAACTCACAGACGAAAATACTTCGAAAAGCGAAATGTATTCCTTAAACTTTTCAAATAGTTCCCTATTTTTATCAACGCTGTTCTCCTTCATAGCTCAATATATTCAAGTCCGGCCTACGTTTCAAGTTCAATTCCTACTAGCGCATTTATTTTGTTTTCAGTCTTCGTCTCGAAGAAATGGCCAAATAGGAAATCCAAATATAGGAAATCCAGATAACGTTTATAAATGAAAACACACTATAGTTTTATATTTAGTTTCGACCCTCTGATCATTAGACCCGGCTTTTTCCGTATTTTGTGCACCAGTCTTTCTAACAATAATCTTAAATTTTAAAATTTTATAATTTGCAGTTTTCAGTCATAATGTACTTTTTTCAATTGGACGTGTTTTTAAGATGATCTCTCTCAAAATAAACCTATTTTTGTTTAAACTTTATTTTTTATTTGAAATAAATTAAGTTTAAAGTTTATTCATTGCAAACAACCACAGATACCTGCAAATTTATTGGATTCGATTCAATTCTGAAATAAATTTGAGTTGAGTACTTTTGTTGCTAATATAAAGCATATATGCTAATATAAATCATAAATCACATATTATAAGGTGAAAAACGAATTTTAAAAACCTATTAAATTAATTTATACCAAAATGAAAGTGTGACTGGTGTTCAGAAAGACGGCGTTAATGTGCTAAGTACTGACAAGAGTAAGAAGATATAAATGTGATAAAGGAATAATATAGGAATATGAATATTTCATAAAAGCTACTTAAAATACTAAGATAGATATCGGTTATACCAGCGCATGAAACTAATTTTAGAAATACCATGATGTATTAATATTTTTTCAATAAAAAGCGTTTTTGGCACCATTTATGCATAATGTTTTGGTAAGTAAAAATTGTTGAATTATTTCAGCGATTATACGTTTGTGTATTTCAAGCAAAAGAAAGCCAATTACGGTTTTTTATTAATGTGAAAAAAAATTTTTTAATAGTGCATTCAAATTGTTCGGACTCCCTTATAATCTGTTTAGTAACTCAATGGAATCACAAAATTAGAAACTAGGCTACCACATGATATGTTTTTTTTTTTTTTTTGCCAAAAGTACTACATAGATAGAACAAAGCATTTGTAGCCTAAACCTCACCCTTATAAGACGTTAAACAACAAAAAAAAGTGTCGTTTCACACATTTTTTTATCTACTTAGACCCACCTAATTGTATCTCCAGGTACAATTTCAGTGTCTCAGTGAAAAAAAGACAAATCCAAAGATTTGACGTAGAACTTTGGCCAATTTTCGAATGCGGAACACTTATGTCTCGCAAAAAAGCAGGTTTTTTTGTGTTGAGGGGCAAAACGAATGAAAAAAAATGGTGTTGGTTCTGAGTAAAAGAGAGAAAAAAAACCGTAAAGAGTGACGTTGGAGTTTGTTTATAGCTTCTAAGAAAAACCGCAGAGTGTTTAAAAGGCATTAGTAACAGAATTTCTACTTAAACGGAGTGTTCGATTTCTACTCTTTCTAAAAATTTAGCCAATTTCGTGTTACTGAGTATAATGTTAAAAGGTAAAATAATTTATAAAGACAAAACTAAAAACTGCTAATCAAAAATATATATTTGTATTGCAGTTCCAAAAAGTTAATGAATGTATGAATTACTTAAATATTGCGAAAAGTATTTGTAGTTTTCTTTATAGTTCTTGACAATAAACACATTAGAGGGGTACAATACAATACAAGTAATGTAGCACAGTAGCACAACCGCCGCCCCGGTGGCTCAATCGTTAGCACGCTGGCCTTTGGAACTGCTGGAGTCGGGTTCGAATCCCGGTCATGCATGGATGTTTGCGACCGTCAATAAATCTTGTTATTTGTCTATGTGTTTGTGTCGTCTTTCTTTGTGTGTCTCTTGTGACTGTCTCTTCTGGCGAGCTGGGTAATGGGCTATAAAGCCTACACTCTCCCTTCTAGAGGGCGCAATCACTGTCATTTGTCAATGTAGCACAACCAAACCAACTAAAAATAAACGATGTGTCATGAAACAAAAAATGGGACCTAAACACGCTTAATCTTAATGTAGTTCTTAATGTAGGTGCCTGATAATTAAGTATCGAAAACATAAATAACACTTGTCTCAAAGCATTAAAAACTTTTTAACCCTATAGTGTAATTATTTCCAAAGCTAGTTAATATTTTGAAATTGCACATTTTGAACTATTAATTTCTATTTTATTAATAATGTCTATTGAAAAAAAAACACAATAAAGTATATCAAAATTATAAAATATAATTTTCAATTTTACACATTCCTTGCTAATATGTCTTTAAATATTTTCAAAAAACTCACGCAAATTGTTCCATAAAAACATGATTTTTTTATAGATGTAAATAAAAACAAAATGAATGATATATATTGTTATTTTTTATCCATTATGGTGGCATGAACTTACTTATACGGTTTGTTTGCTAATAACTTATGGAGGCGAATACCCAAAATTCTAAAATTTTTACTATTACTTTAATATTTTCCAAATTTGGCATAGTTATTTCAAATATAATTAGCAATGCTTTTTAGGCATTTTTTTTATTTAAATATAATTGATTTATTTTAAACGTTGTTTTTTACCTAAAAAAGTGGGTTTACGCCAACACTTCTAGTGTAAAAAGTTTTACATTAATTTACCTGAAATTTTTTACACATGCTATTTCAATATATATCTGTGCTATAAGCCTCTAACATCTGGTGCAAATATAGTAGGTTTTTTTTTAATGCTCAAGTGTAAGTTAATCGAAAAAATCGTTTTTTTAGAAATTTATGAAATTTTTCTTAATAACTTCTTTTCTTGTAATTTGTATGTAATTCTAGAGGGTCATTGCATGTATCAGATCAAAACGGATAATTTAACACATAATTAATGTTTATGGGAGGAAAATTCAATGTGGTAGACTTGTTAGCGTAAACCTCTTTTTTTAGTAAAAAAACACCGTTTAAAATAAATAAATTATATTTAAATAAAAAAATGCCCTAATAGCATTTCTCTTTATATTTGAAATCACTATACCAAATTTGGAAAAGATTAAAGTAATAATAAAAATTTTAGAATTTTGAGTATTCGCCTACCTTAAAAGTCGATGCAATGTGTTATAATGTAATCAAAAAGCGTTATATCCAATGCTTCAAAGTAAAACATACACTCTTGACACCATACAAGATAGGATTATGATGCCAAGGAAATTCCTAAAAACAAATTGACAAATTACATCCTTGTAAGTATAATGTAATAAGTTTCTGTGTACATTTCTTGAACACTTTCAAGGTTTCAAGTGTTATTAAACAAGCAGTGTGAAAAAGAGAGTATTTTTTTTTTTTTTTGCTCTTTACTGGAAACTTTTCTTTAGTAAAAATAACACTGCTTTTAAGATTCTTTAAAAACGAATTCAGAAAGCTATTTTTAAAACTAGTTTTTAGTTACCTTTTTTACGCAATTCTGACAGTCTACGAAAACACTATAAACTTTTATAGTTTTTGTTTATTTTATTACAGAATTGAACGGATAGTTATGCTGGCATATTCTACCATATTTTTAACAGAATATTAACTTTTAATCTTTATTTGTGAGATTGAAAAACATAGACTTTAATTTTAGTTTGATAACACTAGTTTTTAGTTTTTAAGTCTTCTTTTATTAATTAATAACTCATTTCGGCATTAATAATACGCATTTAAAATTATTGTTTTGTTACTGTCTAAGTAATAATGTAATGCAAAAATTGTAGTACGTGTTTGAAAAATTTATGTACTCTAAATTAATAATACTGTAAACGTTCCAAAATTTTGCATAGCCTAATTATTAAAAAATTCTACTTTCAAAAAACTACTGCAAAAGATAAAAAAAATACTAAAAAAAGTGTGCAAAATATGTGTTTAAAGTCAGTTTTTCAAGCATTATATAGTTTAAATCCCCTCAATTATAATCGGATAAGCTATAAGATTCCCAATATTATTTCCCAAATATTGCAGTTTTATTTACTTTTATTCGGTTTAATGTTTCTTTATATCGATTCTAGAATGACTTTCTGGTATCTAAAATAAATCTTTAATAAAAATAAAATAATACAAATAACTATTTCTTCAAACAATCGAAATTGCAAAGGGCAAATACAAAAATTTTAGTTGCCATGCCAGAAGCATTTGAGAGGCGAATCTTTTCCCTGCGGTTAAAGTTAACATAAATCTTTCTTTTTATAAGATAAATTCTCATTTTCTAAAGTATATATCTTGAAGGATTATAACATTCGGTACGGGACTTATAAACGACATAAAATTTTGAGCATAAAGCATTCAATAAAAAATGAAAACACCCTAACCGAAATGGGTATCTGAACAAAGTATTTTAAAGTAGCAAAAATTAATTTGTATGGATGTACCTTTTAATGATGGAATAGGTAATTTTAATCACTTTCCTTTTTTTAAGTAGCATTTATTTGCTTTCTATTTGCGTTTTGTTCATGATTATTTTATTAAGTATATCCATGTCATGTGTTTGAAATATTCGCATCAGTTATTGAGATATTTTAGATGATGTCTTGCAAAATTTTAATTATTATTTTTTTAATTGTTTCATTACATAATTTATTTAAAAGTATCTTACACTTAGGGATAATTTAAGCGCCTTACAAAACGTAGAAAGCATGGGAAATATTATTTATTGCAATTTAGTATGTATTAGTAATGTATTAGTATATTAATGTTTAGTATGCATTAGTATAACCCTAAACAAAAAAAAGTATTAAAAAAATAAAGTTAAATATGAATGCTGACATTTTAAGGAGTCCCGCTAAAGATATGTTTTCATTTTTTCTTAATCTTATTACCCAAATACATAAAAACAAAGTTTCAATTCATATTTTTTCTTTTAAACTTTGCAAACAGATATCTGGAAAAGAACATATTTTAAAACCATTTTTACTGTCCAGAATGGTTTTAAAATCTGAAACTTCCCATATAAATTTCCCTACGAATCTACTGAAACTTTTTTCCAATCACCATCCCCGTTTTACGATCGCGAATTATGAACGGAATTTCATGCATAAAAACGGAATTAAACTAGGAAAAATATTCAAAAAAAGTGTCGAGCGCCCACGTCGTAAAATTTCCTTCGAAACGGAGGATCTGCTAGGCTGTCAATTATCTTTTTTTTCCAGCATGGATTTTGAAAATAGCCTCGTCCCATATATATTGAAGGAAATTTATGTTTTTCACGAAAACAGCTTTTTCAGATAATGTTCAATTAGTCCTATATAATCATGTGAATTTTATTCTGGTATACTTATAAGTGATTAAAAGAAAGAAAGAAATTATAATAATATTAATTTTAAGTTGTAATTAATAGAAGAATATTAATTTTATGTCGAATCATAAAATTAATATTTTGGAAATAAATAAACGCATTAAAAGTTAATTTTTACAACTGATATCTACTCTCATTTTAAAAGTAAATGTCAAGTGCCCTAAAGTTGAAAGAGAAAACATACCATGTCTTTATTGTATATTGTTTACCTTATATATTTAAAATTATAGTGATTTATATATCAATTAAACGTATTCCTGTATAGTAAAATGATATAATTGGGGCTATGGAGCCCAATCAGTTCGGCATTCACCTAGCGTACGGAAAGTCCCAGGTTCGGGTCCGTGCAAAATAACTGCCAACTTAAAAACGGCCCGTGCTGCCAAAAATGTCCAATGAATAATACCCCGTGTAGATTAAGTGTACATTAAATATTCTCCAAAGTCCCAACACTTCGTACGATGTTGCTCTTAATGGTTGCGTTGGGTGCCTACTCAGGTGTTGGTTTGACACATGACTGGTTCTAAAATACGATGACAGTCACCAATATCCCTCGTGTCGCTCTAGCCAACGAAAATTCAAAATAAACTAAACTAAAGGATACAATTATTTATAAATATTAACATTATTTCAAAATACAGAGTTGTAATCGAGATTTCGTTTTAGTACTTTCAAGCAATTACATTCCCATTTAAGAATATTTGCGAAGCACTAATATCGTTTTTTTTCCTTTCTTTGGCAAAGAAATAACAACTTAATACAAAGAATAAAATTGAAATAACAAATCGTTATCCATCCCCATATGCAAGTTTTCCATTTTTATGCTTTATTTCTGTGCTTAACGTTTGAGGGAAGTTCGTCTCACCGGAACTGATATTAATCAGGGCAATATACAAACACCGTAGCCAAGTAGGGTATCCTGTATTTGTTTTCTTAGGTTCAGATGAAAGGGGTGCGCGACTGATTAATAAAAGTTTCTTTTAGTCGTTTTTTCTTTACTTGTTTTGGCAACAGCTGTGTGTTTCTGTCCACGCCTAACAGTATTTGATAAGAAAAATATGTAATGCCGAAGATTGTAATGTATATGAGTAAGCCTGAACAGATGTTACAAGGACTTAATATACATTTGAGAGGAAATTAGAATTTGATTATTCCTCATTATATACAGTTGTTGTATGTATATAAATAATATTTAATAACTCTTTAAATATAAACTTATGGAGTTAATATCATATTTATTTTAGAAAAAATGACGTGAATTGTTTTGAATACTTAAAATAAATAAATTTTCGATGATATTACAGTCAGATATTAAGATATAATGTACATTGTACAGTGGGATAGGATAAAAATGTTGAATCTTGGTCTTTTCTAGTGCGAACAATAGATTTAAAATTGGTATAGCTACAATCATAATTTTTTTGTTGAAATCTAAACACACTAATGAAAAAAAGCGAATTATTTTACTTTCATTATTTTCCTAACAAATTAATTTAATAAGTGTTTTCTGATTGCAACATGCTGCTTATTTCTTTTTAAAAAAATATGATTTTTTTTTTCATTTTCACCTGCTGTTTCAACAATTGTTTGCTTTGGCTTGTTTTTTTTTTGACGAGTAAGTTTACTCAACTTTTAACAACGTTGCAGTGTAAATGACCTACAGAATTGATACGGCAAGCCTCGGAGTGGCATGTTTTCAATTCGACATTTATATTTAGCTACACAGAGAACCTGAAACAAGCCACACAACTTGTAAAAAATCTCAAGTAAAAACAAGAAAGGTCAACGGAATCTTTTTTTTAAATATATAAATCGTTTTTTTTTCTCCTTCGGCCCTGGCGCCAGACAATGTTAATCCATGCCAAGAATTGAGTCACTGTAAACGAGGTTCCCCATTTTTTTGCTTCAGTAAATACGTTTGGAATTTTGCATAAGCCTTTTTATCTAAAAAAATAAAAGCCTTTTCTCCGCATCTTGCTTTATTTTAGTCATGAAGTATGGTTTATTTTTTTTGTCGTCAAAAAATGAAATTCAAAAATGCATTTTTTGTTTAAAAAATAAGCTTTTATTTCACTCCTTCTCGAAATTTAGATTATATGGATTATGTATTAAATAATTAATTTTTTGATAAATAAAACATAGTCTTTTTAAAACAATTACATGTATTACAAACGTTTGTAGAATATTTTCCAATTAATTAATTTTATTTGTTTGACACTTAAAAATAAATTTATTTCGTACATATGCAACGTTTGTTTTAGATAATACCTGGGGAAGCATGTCTCATTTCCATTTCAAAAGCTTAAATGATATTATATAAAAGGTACTTCCCACACATTTTCTTTTTGAGTTTATAATGAAATGCCATCAAACGTACATGAAAAAGAGAAAAATAAAGAAAATAAATATAAGCATCCACTCAGTTAACTGTTGCAACAATAATGATATTAAAACACAAAATATTGTTTATATAAAACTTTCAGATGCATTTTTTTTATTTTCATTGCTTAACAAATTATTTCTTGTATTAGATCATACTTAATCCCCAAAAAAAATCGTTATTTTTTTTATCCAGAAAAAAATGCTATTAAACAAATTCCATTACATTTCTTAAATTTATATATTTCTTACTATGTTACTTATTATCTTATTATCCATTAAGCTAAATAATAAGAAAACACACATACAACAACTTAAGATTTCATTAAAATTTCATCCTTATAAACTTCAGTAAAGTAAAGATAAAAAAACCGCCAATTTCTATATATATTTTTTACCCCACTTGGCACCTGCACACCTCACCGAATCCAAAGTGTTATATAGAAAGTTCCATTTCCTCCACGGCCATTCCTTTTTATTATTCCCAATCATTTCAAGAAAGAATGAAAATAAAGGGGTGGAAGGTTGGGTTTGGAAATGCTTCGGTCGCCAAGGGTTCGCCAAAAAAAAAATGTTTTTTTTTTTTTTTTTCCAAAATTTCATCAGAAATTTTGTATAAAAGTGCTATGTAAGCAGTTTTTTAGCAAAGAATTGGAATGAGTTTTTGGTTAACTGTAAAATGAAAATTACTTTTCGTTTTTTATGTAACAAAAGCAGTTTTGGGAAGTTTTATTATCTTTATGTAAGTTTTTTTAGCGTGATAAATATACTGAAATCATCTTATTTTAGAGAATATTAAAACTGAAATTTAAATATATTTGTTTAATATTGTTAAACTGTAAGTTCCATTTAAAGTTTTTTTTTACTTGTAAGAAAATTCAAAATGTATACACAAAGATCCACCACCTACTACATGAAATGGATGAATATACCTAAAGCGAAGTCAAAATGTTCTCTTTTAGGCATATTTCAATATACTTAAGATATCTTATATTGTGTAGGAAAACCTCCAACTTTACAGAGAAACGTAAGGGGAGAGTGGGGGATATTGGGACGCAGGACTAAAGGAACACAGAGCAAGAAGATGATAAAAATATACCCTTTTACAAATATTTCTACACTACAACATTGTAACAGTTAGACTTCACATTTTAAGAACCAAAGATTAGCCATTAAAAGCATGTGTCGAAGAAGGGGGTGTAATAGTTGTTTTGAAGAATCCAAAGTAAGTTAAAATTGTATTCATTTCAGAGCTTAAGTATTAAATATAAATTGTTCATGAATTAAATTAGATTTTTAGGTAGAAGACATATCATATATTAAGATATTATATGTCAAATACTGTGGAGAAATACACTTGGTTCTTTGTTGGTTTATTTATAAATAATAACACTTGGGGTCTAATGGGACAGACACTGTGCGGTCTATTGGGAAACGAATAAACCTAGTTTTGTATGCTTCTCTTGAAGAATCTATATAAATCTCCAAGTCATCAAAAACTTTTTTAAAGTTTATTTTTAAACTTTTTGAATTTTTTGTCGTGTTGTAAGAAAAAGTTTAAGTAGCTTTATTGACGCATATTTTTCCACCAGCAATTTCATCAATTACATCTAAACATAGTATGTTGAAGAAAAAGGATTTGTTGTTAGTAAAATTTGCGGGAAAGCAAACTATTCTTTATTACGTTGGATTGATTTCTGAAATAGAAAGCTATGATTTTTGGGCAAGCTTTTCCAAGATAAAGACGGTCTTTTAAAATTCACGTACCTTGAAAAAGAGAACAAGTTTGAGATAAATATTAGTATAGATTTAGTTACAAAACTATACTTTCCAGTGATTCACACAGAAAAAAAATTAAAAAATACTTTTCTCACTTTAAAAAAAATAACAAGTATATTTTAAGTTATTTCAATGATAGTGGCTTCATGTACCCGTCGAATTTTTTTTAATCATTTTTTAAATCTTGCAACTTTTTTTTCGATATTGGTGAGCCTAAAAGCATCAAAAATGGCAACCATGCCCTCGACGTTTCTTTTCGATAAAATCTCATTTATCCCCAGGACCCTGACTCTATTTCCCCACCTTACGCTTTAATGTGCACCAGTATATATTCCGGGAACGTTTTGGGCACTCTCAAGGATTCCCGAAGTGAAATTGACGGAAGTGGCTCTCCCCTTTTTTGCGATTTTGCCCAATGGTGTGGAATCCCAATCTGTAGTTAAGTTTTGCTTTTTTTCTTCTTATTTTGATCAACGACTAATGCTTTACGTAATCAAGCATTTCGTGTATCATAGCAGAAGAAAAAAATGCTATTTAAATATTTGATTTTGTATTAATATTTTAGTTAGTTTATTTTTTATACATTTTAGTTATTAAAATATTTCAATATTTTTTTAATATATCTATATTTTTTAATATATATATTATAATTATTTATATAATATTTTCAATATTATTTAAATATTCTGGTTATTTAATTATTTAAATATTTCGGTTATTTCATTATTTAAATATTTTGGTTTTTTAAATATTTAAATTAAATGCATAAATCTGTTATTTACAATTAGACAATTAATTTGACTGTTAGATTTTTAATTTGACTGTTAGATTTTCCCTGATGTTAGCGATGTTTTATGATGATTTTTCGTTACTATCCGATATAGAATGATACCAATATGCTATTATGTGATGCTAAGACATAATAAACAACTGCTTAAAGATCATAATAGTAGTTCGTTGTGAAACTTCAAGAGGAATCATTGAACAAAAAATAACTAATTTGATGCCTAAAAAGTGTGACAGTATTGAAATTTATATTTCGTGATTTTTTTTTACATACTTAATGATATACATACAAAGTGTAACTATATTTAAAACTACCATTTACTACTTCCAAATATGATAAAATTCATAAATGGTCTCATCAATTAAATCATTTTAAGCTAAAAAGTTCAATTTTAATGAAGCTTTATCTAATGATATTCTAATATTACTTACATACAACGTGACCGTAAAATCGTTAAATAAAAGTAAGGTCATAAAATTATGTAACAAAGTTTACATAGCAATTTAAACGTCGTATGTGCAAAACAAGGGGAAATTTTGTATTTCAATATTTAAGCCAATAAAGGATATAATAAGGAATTAATAATAATAATAAGGATTTGAAACAATAATAGAAAAACAGTTATGCCGCTTGTAGACATATATGCCACTATGTGTTTTGAGGATATGCCGCTATTTAAAATTAGGTTTTAATGAAATCATGTTTTACAAAAGTGCGACTCAAGCTTCTGATGGACTATAATATGTGTCTGAATAATGTTAATATTTATAAGCATAAATATATTCCTCTGTGTAAAAGTATATGAATAAGTTTCAATATGAAATATTGAACAAATCCTGTAACTTTCATTAGTTTCTACACCTAATCGTTTTTATTATACTGTGGCTGTAGTTGCCAGACTTCAATTGCGACCTTCTAGTTTATTTTTCATCTTTATTTTGTTTTGATAGGTCACTGTTTTTTCTTAAATCAAAACTTTTAAATCTAAGAAAGTAGAAAAACAAGTTTTGTAAATTAAAATTCTTAGAATTATTAAATCATTTGTAATATCATTTTAATATAAAATAATTGATTCTAATCCACATTACTTAATCAATACTACATTGTTCAATATTCGGGAAAATCAATTTCTACAGTTCGCAAGAGAAAAAATATTCCTACCAAATTGATTTGAATTATGGTTTCCATCCAGCTCTTTGAATACCATTAGATTAAATTTCTTTCTCTTATTGGGATCTATTTTTATCATTGGAATAAAGAAAACAGACTTACAAGTAGCATTATCGTGTTGCGATCACTGATTTCGTCGATCCAACAGATTTTTCATTTCGAAGATTCTTTTATTTTTGCTTATGCTCAAAGATTTTCTTGTTATTTTGTATGTTCGTGCAAGCCCCAAATAGGATATTGCGTCAAAAACGGAATGCAATCTTATTGAAATGAACATGTTCCTCTAGGATTATTCTTTTAAAAGGATTGGTAAAATATTAAGCACTAAGCAAGTTAGCGTTTACCTTTAATGAAAATAATCAGTTCCATGAAAAATATTTTTTTGTTATGGGAATTGTGGCATCTTGATTTGTTCTCACTAAAATTAACGTATAGAAGGAAAAAAATGAGCTGACACAAAAAAGTACTATCCTATTTGAGTAATTGAACTTTTTGATTAATGACATATAAGTGTAAACAGAATGACAGACGGACGGACTGAGCGATTATAATAACCCCACTTTTTACGTCTTAAGCTTAGTGTAGAAGCTAAAATACATTGTTCTATATAGAGTGAAAAAAATATTAACAATTTAAATAACAAGCATAATGAATAACCAACAATTAGTCAAATGTTTATAGAAGTTGAGGAATTAGGTAATTTAAGATAACTGAACAACAAATGAGCTTCTTTATTTAAAATATATTATTTTTTAGAAAATTTTTGTGGCCAAATTTCATAATCGAACTGATTTTCTGTAAGGTTCTTGCTTCAGACCACAGCTGTACAATCGACGAAACATGCTTATATTTTCTCTAGTTTGCTGTAAGAACGGCGAGTCAACCATCTTTTTCATAACTTTTTTATTAATAACAAAATTAATTAACGGTTACAGTTACGTTTTCACATATCGTTGGATGATGCAACAGTTTTGTTAAAAATAATTAATGTGCCTCTAAAAAAAATGCGGTAATCCCAAGTGTACTGCGACAGACGGGCTGTTAACTAACAAAACTGGTGTTTAGATAAACTAAAATTGCTTTCAAATAAAGGCATAAAATGCTGACATCCTGGTTACAGCTTATTTTAATATAAATTGTCACAGTTTTCTTACAGCGAATAAAATCGAATATTCCATTATAAATGTATATTTAACTAGCATTTTTAAGGTTTGCAAACGTGTACCATTCAGTGAAAAAATATACACTTTAATAAATTCCAAGTATTGAAATACAGCAAATAAGTTAAAGGCATTTTTTGTATCTCACCAATTTTTACTTATTGCCAAATATTCACTTTTATTACAGTTTCTATAGTTCGTATTTCCCAATCTCCGGAAAGCTGGATCTTTTCTTTTTATAGTCAAAGGCTTTTCAAAGGGAAATTGGAAGCCTTGTAAGCGAAATAATGCGAAATTTGAAAAGAGAAAAAAAAATGAATAGATCCTAAAGTAAACGTTTGAAGTTGAATTTTTATGTGATTTGAATCAGAAATATAAAGTTTTTTTCTGTTATATTCAAGTTAAAAAATACATTATGCAATATGCTTTGGCTAGGCTAACATATACTAATTAATTCATCATGTTAGTACGAAATTCTATTTTTTTTCTTACAAAAATTCTAACGTCTATAAAACTTGACCATGGCTTTTAAATTTAAAACAAATATATTCATATAAATGATTTTTTTAAAATATAATAAAAAAAATTATTCCTTGCCGTCTGTCGCTACAGACGGCATTGTTCAGCGAATTTACCAAGCGTTTAGAGAAACTCGAATTTTTACCAGAGCTAAGGTTTACCAGCTTATCAATCAGCATAGTGGCTGAATTGTACCTCATCCAAATTGACGTAGAGTTGAAAGAAACCGTCACAACTCCCTTCAAACCATTGGCGGCTATATTTTATGAAGAGGGTATTTCAAAGCTTGCTTACAGATATGACAAATGCTTTAATCGTCAAGGTTATTATGTTTAGAAATAAGCAGTATTGTACATTACTTTTGGTAAAGCATTTTTTTTTTTTTTTGTATTTTGACCCGCCTTTTTTCCCGTCGTATATTCGGAAATGGGTAAACAATTGCAGAATGACTACATACACATGCATTTTTAGTTTGCTATAAATATCACACGATAATCATGAACATAACGATGAGACTGGTAAACGTAAACTTTCAAGTTCACATTACTTAAATGTACTAACTTTGAAGATGTACTGATTTATGAAAGTCTCATATAAAAAAAAAAGATTTAGCTGGAAATCAACAAGAACATCCCCATCCAGTTTGCTATTTTCCATTGACTTTCAATGCGGAATGAAAATCAGTTTCCAAGAGCACAAGTTATGAGTAATGAAAAATAACCGACAACAATGTATATCAATATGTCTGCAGTCAAAAATACCTCAACGGAACCCAATCAAATACTTATCATTTCTGCACGTTACAAAATAGCAACTTCAAGGGAGAAAAAAACTCAGTAATATGTTGACCTCCTCCACATATCAAAAACTCATTTCCTATGATACAAACTCGTGAACATTTCGCAGGATTCACATCACGTAAATCCATTTTGCAGATTAATGTGGTGCAGCGGGATTCTGGGAACGGTCACGTGTGCTGCTACCATCCATCCTATTGGACGGCAGAGACATGCCTCGAGTTCGAGTCCCCGTAATTAGGGAAGGGTGACAACGCCATGTTAATGGTCGACATGTGTAGCGTAGTGGGATATTTAAATGCGTGTCAGACAGATGGGATTGAGGGAATGTTTCCAGTACAGTTATGTTTCTCTCGAATAGTTTCATTTTTTAAAAAACTATATTTGTGGTTCATTACGTTATTCAGGAGTACATATTTCCTAGTAGAGTTCCGCAATTAAGTAATGTAGACTTAAGATGCCGCTTCTTCTAATAAGGTCTTTTAAGTGTTCGGTACTATTTTATTGACATATTAAATAGTGAACTAAAACACATTACTATGCATTTTTTAATTAACATATTAAGTACCAAAAATAGTTCTGGCTAAATTTTATTCATTAAAAAATAACAAAACTTATAAACGAATTGTAACCACTACGGTACTACACTATAAAAGCACTTCTTAAACATATTTTATTTTCATGAAAAAAAAAGCTTTGCAAAATATTTTTAAAAACCCTTTTAAAATTTTCTTTCATTTATCTCTGCCTCTAAAAGAGTAATTAAGCCCTTTGTTCTTTATAAAAAAAAAACTACCAAACAAAAGACCGAGAGTTTGAAAAACAAGAAATAAAAATTTTCCCAAACAAAGGCCTCGGAGGCTGAAAAAATATGTATTTCTTACTCACAACAACACGATATTTCTTAGCTTTCTTAGCGTGCGAAGCGCTTTGCCTAATTTATGACCTCATAAACATACAATCAGGATAGATCACGCACCTTAATGTGAAAGGTTAGAAAGTAGACGGTCAGAAAAAAATATGTGAAAATATCCTTCAAAGAAAAATAAGCATTGTTTGAAATTGTTGTTGCCAAAGGTAGTAATGCTTATTTTATTAACCCTCTAAAGGAAAACCAAATTGACTTAAGGGTAAACTTGTTTTTATTGCATGAGATTTAAATTACACTTTTAACTGAACATTTAATTTCATAAATAAAAAAAAACATTTCTATAGTAGATGATATAAATGGCTTCTCCATGCTTGAAATTTGATAATTTAAATGGATCTTTAAATTTATATATTTTTTAAGAAATATGTGTTTGACTGCTTTTGTATGTAAACCTGTATACGTCGTAGTGAATAAATATATTAAAATGTCAAGCTTATGTACATCTAGGTTATGTAAATGGTGAAAGGATGTTTTAGCTTGTTATCTGTTAAAAGTTGAATAATAAGTTAAATTAAAAACGGAGTCCTGATTTAGTATATTAAATGGTAAATAACATTTAATGTAGTTCTATTTCGCAAATGAATTTTGGTTAGCTTGGTTCTGAATATGCAATGCAGGCAACAATTTTTAAACGTGTGTCTGTTAAATTCGTTTGAATAATAAACGACACTGTAGATCATGTGGCTTTGGAAATTGTTCACCAAATTTGTTACATTGTACACATTTTACTTAAATGAAATTAATTAAGGTAACAAAAATAAAATAATTTCATCTTCCCATTAAAACAAATTAAAAAACTTTAAAAACAACTAAAATGAATGAATTAGTACTAAATTTGTTTTATCATTAAAGTATACTTAAATTAAAAAGGTTACATATCAAATGTAATGAATGTAAAATTGAATTTGTATTTTCGTTGATCAGTTTTTGGTGAATTTATTTTTCAACTAAAATATATACTTTTAAATTATTTTTGGTCGCACGAGCTGTTTTAGACATGTTTAATCTTATCTGACTTGAAGACTCACACCCTTTGAACAAAACAACAGAAAACAGTATGCACACTATTGAAAATAAGAAACTCTAAATTAGTACAAACTATTAAGAGGTTAAGAGGGATTAGTAATGCTGAAAAAAAATGAAACAACTTATTGGCGACCTGCCAGTAGCTTTTTACCAAGATAAAATGACTGCGCAAGCATCTGAATTGCGTAAGTTTAATTTCAATGCATAAATTAAGTATAAAAATTCACTAAATATTTAAAATATGTTTTACCAAAAAACAATTTTCTATTTTCATCCAAAAGGCATGCATAAACTTTTTGAAAAAAAAAAATGTTGATACAACCTCGTTTACAATAAATATATTTGAATAGAAGCTTTATCAATTAAAATAACAACCTAGAGGCATACAGTTAAGTTTTCAAGGTTTCTTTTGAAATCATAACAGGCATGTAAAAACGTCAATTATTTAAATTACATAACAAGCATATTTATTTCAAATTCTTTGAACATTTCGGGCAATTTAATTGTTTTTTTATTGTCAAATTGCATGATTTAAAGAATTTCATAACTCACTTCCATTTTCAATTTTATGCTCACTTTCCTTTAATGCCACAAACAAACGGTCCATTTCCCCTGCAGGCATATTTTTTTTTTAAAGTTCAACTATGTTAAACGAAAAGTCGCAGGTGGAGAAACGAAGAAATATTCTTAAAATTAAAATTGTGTCAACCAACGTTTGCCAAGAAAACGCCTAAGAAAAACAACAACATTTCAAAACAAGATTTTCTTCGCCTTTTAAAATGACAAACTCCGTCACGAAATGTGATCTTTTAACCGAATTCAACTGAAATGCGACAATAAACAAAAGTAACACGTAAAGCTGATAATGAAGCTACCAATTAATTAAGAAAATGCTTAATTTACTTTTCTACTGGTTGGAACGTTTTTGGTTCACTTGAATTCAGAATCCTCTTTCAATCCTTCTGAAGTTGATTGGATTATATTCTCTGAGGAATTACTAAGTTTAAGTAGTAAAGTCATTTACACAAAGTTGGGTTGTATTTTCTTACGTTTATAGAACTTCTTTAAATAAATAAATCGACTACAAAAGTCAAGTTTACGAATAATTATGTGATATCCGTCCTTTATAACTAAATTTAAAGAAACATAATTAATGCTTTAAATTTATTTTATTTTTATTTAACAAACTATCAGTTTGCTCAACTTTTAATTTAAACATTTGATTGTATTTTGGTTTCAGTTTTCATTATTGAGTAAATGCTGAATTTTGTTATCGAGAGCAGGGTTTTTTTTCGTTGCTTTAAGTCCACTAATAATTTTTTAAGGAATTGTGCATTATAAATTAACATATATTAAAGAAATTAATGATCAAGTCCTAAAATTAATTTATAAATTATTTATAAAAGTTTTAAAAACATAAAAACCAATTTTTAAAAATGCTTGAGGCATGTTGCTTAATATATGTACTTAACTCTATAATAGTTAAAGAAAAATAAATAACTTTATATTTAAAAGTTATGCTACTGATGTACCACAATAATTAAATTTGCAAGTTGTTTATATGATTAACAATTTTTCAATAAAAATGTCATGAATGCATTACATTTTCATTTACCAAAACATTAAATTTTACTTAATTCGATTTACAGAATACATTCTCAATGCAAAAATCTATCTTGACACATAGAGATTAATTAATAATTAATACCGAAATCGAGACCTGTATCCTTTGAAGGAATAAAATTCCAAGGGCCTGTTATGACAACCCGTGCCACCAAATGTTAGTAAAGAGGTTTAACCATAAAATTCGTGAGGTTCTCAGGCAGAGAAGATTTGATTTGATGGATTTAAGATAGTTTTAATGTTATTGACCCGTTACTACTAAACACTCCTCAAGCCATTGGCGTATTAATTGGTGGGTTTGAAGCCAATTCTTACCCAATCACGCGTAGAAGAGGGGGTGACCCCTCAAACATCACGTAACTTTACCCCACAAAAAACATTGTAGTATTGCTGTAATATATTAGCCTATTACAAGAAAATTACGTTTTTGACATATGTAGGGGAAAATCTGTGTATTTATTGGAACCAAACAAACCATAGACTTTATTTAGATAAGAGGAAACTTTGCACTTTTGCAGAAAGGGGCACACAATTGAGCCACGTAACGGAGAACGAAAAAATGGTAGATTTGGTAACTTAGCACCATAATTTTCAGCAAGTTTACGAATTCTGAAAAATGTTACGTGAGATTAGGGTATTGGTTTCGTGCCAAATCTCACAGGGGTCGTGAAGCTGGGTGGGGGAGAGGGAGAAGAGTCAGAAATATTTATAACTTCGCGCAGCCTATCGCATTTAACACTTGCAAATTGAGAGCAAAAACAAAACATAGAGTAATTAATCACTTAAAAAATAGCTATAAATAACTTATTTTTCATATTTGATTCATTTGTATTCATAATGAAACAATAGTATATTCTTTACAAGAATATAATACCAATTAAATATCTATCCCGATTGATACATTTTCTTCGAAATGAATAGCACAATGAATTTATATATTAACTCCTTTAAAATACACCCAACCCAAAAATATCTCAAGATTTATCGAGATAAACCAAACCTACTAACTATCTCAACTAAGAGAAAAACCAAATAATTTCTCTACATCTTCTTCCAACCCACTTATTAATACTGGAATCTGAGTCCAATATGTCTTACTCTAGTAAAATTCACGCAGACTTTCATGGAATCTCATGTCCCTGAATGTTAGTAACATCAATAAGGCAGCAGCTACAGAAAAGCGACTTTAAACATCAAAAGCAAATAGCAAATTGAAAATATTTAATTCATGTGTGTTCATAATGAAAAAATGATACACCCTTTACATACCATAACAAAACACTTACTAAATATTTACCCAAAATTGATACAGTTTAATCCAACTGAATTATATTATCAACGACATTATATTCTAACACCTTTAAAGCGCATCAAACGCAAACTTATAGAGATAAATCAAAGCCGATCCCAGATTCACAATCCCGAATAAGAAATTCCAAATAATTTCTCTACATCTTCTTCAAACTCACTTATTAATACTGGAATCTGAGTCCGCTATGCCTTTACCTTATTAAAATTCACGCGGCCTGTCATGGAATCGCGTGTCCCTGAGTGTTAGTAGCAGCATGTAGGCAGCAGCTACAGAACAGTGACTTTAAACATCAAAAACAAATAACTTATTGAAAATATTTAATTCATGTGTGTTCATAATGAAAAAATGATACACCCTTTACATACCATTACAAAACACTTACTAAATATTTACCCAAATTGATATATTTTAATCCAACTGAATTATATTATCAACGACATTATATCCTAACACCTTTAAAGCGCATCAAACGCAAATTTATCGAGATAAATCAAAGCCAATCCCTTATTCACCAAATAAGAAATTCCAAATAATTTCGCTACATCTTCTTCAAACTCACTTATTAATACTGGAATCTGAGAGTCCACTATGCCTTTACCTTATTAAAATTCACGCGGCCTGTCATGGAATCCCGTGTCCCTGAGTGTTCGTAACAACATGTAGGCAGTAGCTACCGAACAGCGGAGTCAATTTCCGGGGCGCTTCCTTTAGCCCTTTCTGGAGATGGTAAGACGTGGGCATCTTTTGTTTCCAGTTTACGCGTTATTGTGGATCGAGAATAACTGGTTGGTACTTAAGGTTTACGTAGTCCCGTAGGCGCAGTGGTTTGTGTTCTAGCCATTGGAGTTGCTGGGTTCGGGTTCGAATCCCAGTAAGGGAATGGATGTTTGTCCTTGTCAATAAATGTTGTTATTTGTCTATGCGTTTGTGTCGTCCTTTTTTGTGTGTATCTTGTGACTGTCTCTTCTGGCGAGCTGGATAATGTAGCCTATATACACTCTCATTTCTAGAGGGCGCAATTAGTCATTTGTCATGAAGGTTAGGTAGGTAGTTTGGTACATGTATTTTCCGGAGCATGCTTGATAAGAGACCCGCTTATAAACATTCGTCAAGTAAGACAGACGCATACCGATTGATCTGACACAGAGAGCGAAAGTACACTCAGGGCGAAGGCGGCATTGAATCCTCACTTGATACAGTGGGCAGACTTCTAGCTTAATGGGCAGCGATAAAACTCAGTAAGAAACTGGGGGCCCGTACTTAAGGGTTAATTAGAATTGCTGTTATTATGTAAATGGTGTTGGTTAGAGTTATTTTAACATGCTTTGATTTGCTTTTGGCAGATCGGCTTGAGAACTGTATAATATACTTGAAACAATTAGAGATGTATGCCAGAATTTGAAATGGAACCTAGATGAAGAATTTTAAGGTAGTTTATCATCAATTCGCTTCACTTTTATGCGAATCATACATGATATTTTGAATTTTGTTAATAAAAAAATGATACATTATGTTTGCCAATGATAAGTATTATCGTCAAAAAATATATCTTTTTCTTCTTTTAAATACAATGAAATACTATTTTAATATTGACATAAAAAAGAAAACCGGCTATCAAGAAATTTTGTTATTGGTCACAAAATGTTTTTTTAAATAATGAATACATCAACACTCAAAAAACATTAACAGCTGCTAACTACTATTCTCCGATAACATAAATCCTCAATCGCTGGTCCCTAAAGAGTTTCCGACCGCATAATACCTAGATCGCACCAGTTCCCCCCTACTCATAATGTGCATATGCAAAGCAGGAATATGAGAGAATTGCGTAAACACGGTCGGATCCAAGTGTCTTCAATCTGCGGGAACTCTCTAAGAGTAATTCCGAGGCAGGAGTCAGTTGGGGATACTGGTTCATTGCTGAGGTAGTTTGTCAAGGTTTTAACTCGTATTTTTATCAATAGCCAGTTTTATGTTTTCGTGCAAATCTTATTCTAAGAAGGAGTAATTTAAAAGAATATATTCGCCTTTTCTTACTTTCTACATTTTACTGCAACTCTGCAGGAAAAACCACTTTAAATTTACAGCAAAATATGTACATGTGTGCCAGCATTTTGTATTACTTGTATTTTACTGCATTTTCGTTTTTGTGTAAATCACACTTTCGTAAAACTAATAGTGCTTCCTGTTGTTGTTTTACCATTGTAAAAAATGACTAAAAATTCATCCTAATACCATCAGGCTTTGAACACGGATTTAACGAGCAGTATGTACCAGTGTTCTTGGTGACCCCGAGTATTTTTAGGGATATATTAATTATTTGCAGAAGTCCTAATAAGTTTATATTGTGTCTGTGTGCAGAACCATGAACCTTCTCAAACAGATTCCGTCGAATGATCAATCAGCCACGAATTAAACATGTCGATACTATAACGTCGTTCTTGATAGATCCCAGCAATGTAAGGTCAGGTATTCCTTTCCAATCATAAGCTAATGCATTCCTTTCCAATATCAAAATCATATAAAAATCAGTTTAAATTACCCTTTGAAGTTGCTGTTAATTATTCAGTTAAATTATTCAGCTTACTTTCCGGTATAGGTTTTATAATTTTCATTACTATTTTTAACACTTATCATTTACTTAGAATTTCAACTAAACTACTATAACAAGCCATTAACATTATGGCAGTTGACAGACATGTGTAGAATAATCAAGTGGAAAAGGCGATATGATGTACGAGGAAGTACTAATTACGCTGTTATTGAAATGAAGATATATAAAAATAAAATAAACAGAAGTCAGTCGCCATGAATGGGTTAGGCGATTAAATGTCTGCGTAATTAATCATAATAAATGCTGTTATGTAAGTTGTTATCATAGTCGTGATTAAATTACCATTTTTAATGATGCCGAATGACGAATTTTGGACAGAACGATGCAAAATTGTACAAAATAGAACTGTGGTGATGCTGTTTTGTTTTGTAAAAATTAGTGGAGAAATGATGCATTGCTTATGATTTTTCAATGTATTTGAATTTAAAACTAGCAATAAATAAATATCTTTCTGTTGTTGAACTTAAGACACGATATCATGTCATCATCTGAATAAAAACCTTATTTCTAGATTTGATCAACACAAATATATCGATGGATTTTCGTTTTTTTCTCCTTTGTTCCAAAACTTATATTTATCCATCTTCATTATTCCTTTAAGTAATGCCAAAAATATATAATCGAATAGACAATGGCAATTTTAAATCAGTATTTTTAATAATTTTCATTTAATAACCATTGTATATTTAAACTTCAATCATAATCCCTTTACCACAAACCCTATCTTCTTTTTAACCTACAATACCTAGCAACTCCTATTTTCAAACGTATTCTGCTACATTTCATTTTAACATCAGTTACAGCTTTGTTAAACAGAGAAACTGAAGTAAGGAGGTGTATGTTTTCCGAGTGTATATTTGACATCGAATCGTGTGGGAGTGTATTTCTGCTTAGCATCTTTACAAAGAAAAGTATGCATACCGCATACATTTCGGGATGTGATATAGTGTGTGTATGGGAGTTTTATTTTTACTTAAAGGTAGCTCGCTTATTTTTCATTGGGTTTAAAATTAAAAAAAATGTCTTGAGTTAAGCTTTTGTCTCGAAATGCTGATTGCAAAAAATATATATGGTGGAATATACTTTAACATTTTCAAAATGAATGCTGATAAAAACTAAGGCATACACCAGCATAAAACATTATGTTTAACTGGGTTGTATTTTAAAGTCTAATAGATTTATATAAATTCCATTTCATTTTGTCAAAATTCTCTCATTCGAAAATGTTTAAAGTTTATATCTTTACTTATGAAGAGTGCACGTATAGTATTTTCATTACAGTCGGAAGAGATTCTTACAATACTTTACTTTTATTTTATGCATGAGAACACTAAATGCACACATTTAAAAACAAAGGTTAAAAAACGTCATTAAATACTTTAATAACTTTAGTTTGAGTGATGTAATTGTGATACATTTGTTTTAATTAGTATCGCTATATCATTTGGTCTTAAACTGAAGAGCTTAGTGTAGAAGAATCTGCTAAGTAACAATTACGAAAGAAAAATAAGACTTTTGTGTTAATGAACATAATATTATATCCTTTACAGGAAACAAGTTTTCCCTTTTTTATAAATTAAAAGTTAAATATGTTTTTTTTACCGTTTGTAAGTACCGATTTTAATGTATTTAAGTACAAACTAAAAACTTTTAAAGCTTATTTTCACGTTTTTAACCGTTTTGTAACTTGACATGTTCTTTAATTTTGCATAACGGAATAAAGAAGATAGTGGTTATTGTTTGAAAATGTAGATAATAAAAATGGGTTAATGACAAGTTTTGGTAAATACGTGTGCATGGTTGAATATAATTTTATTGCTATTTTGCAGCAAAGTATTGCTCCAATATTGTCTCCTTACTTGTAATGGAAAAATATTATTAAATTTTACTGGAAAATAAAATAGTCAATACTGCATTTAAAAAATCCCATGCGAACAAAATAAATATGTCGATCAATCGGTCCACCATACATCAAAAATAACTAAGCTTACCTTCAATCAGCATGAACTAATTCTGTTTTGCCTGGTATAGTTTTAAGTAACCTTTATATACATTGTTTTACAAAACAATGCTCATTGAAGTTTGTGTATCTATTGCCTCTGAGAAATCTAAATAACTCAATTCATTTTTAGCACTGTATCATGATCTTAGCACCCAAATCTGAACACATGTTTTGTTGGGTATCTAATAAATTTTGTAATATACATTTTATGTCAATGTTTAAAATCGTTAAATGCGATTTATTTTGAAGTACGTATCAGTTTAAATTTGCAAGTATTGTCACAAATTACAAAAGCTTAAATAAAAAGAAGAAAAAAAGACAATGACAAGACTCCGGAACGAGTTCTTTAATTTTTAAAGTTTAAAAATATAAAAGTTTAGAATTACCCCATATGAATTTATATGTTTCAATAGCATTCCATTATCACCCAGAGAATACATTGCTAAGACATTAATCTACCACTTCCAGAGACGAAATCGCAATTTATATAGTTTAATTCAAAGCAAAAGCTTATTGTTTCGCTACACTAAGTCTATATTAATTAAATTTTATTAATTCGGCTTTCATTGTTTGCCAGTTTATATAATTTCTCTGCGGTAATAAAATTAAATTTTCTTAAACAACACGTGCCTCTCCAAAATACAAACTAAGCCATTGGAATTTAATCTTCCCCATGATACTAGGAACTGACTTAATCTTAATGTTAGATTGACAGTCAGATTTTCCAGTGAGGTTTTACCGACGTCTAGAGAAATATATTAATAAGTTTGACAAATAGTTAACTTACTTTTTGTCAAAATAATATTATATTTATGTTGGCAATACTAGTTGCAGCCACGATGGCTCAATCGTTAGGATGCTGGCCTTTGGAGCTGCTGGGTTCGGGTTCGAATCCCGGTCAGGCATGGATGTTTGTGACTGTCAATAAATGTTGCTATTTGTCTATGTGTTTGTGGCGTCCTTCTTTGTGTGTCTCTTGTGACTGTTTCTTCTGGCGATCTGGGTAATGGGCTACAAAGCCTACACTCTCTCTTCTAGAGGGCGCAATCACTGTCATTTGTCATTGGCAATACTAGTTAGACAACTCCTTAAGAGGCAATAGGCGCGCTGGAACGCGGGTCTCCATAGCAAAGTGCATCAGTGTTAATTCAATGGAGAAAAAATATTTTCTTTGTAACATTTCTCCGGCTGTATTGAATGTTTTTGCAAGCGGAATTTTTTATGGGATAAATATAGTGGACTAACAGCTCCCGACAATCCCAATTTTTGAAATGGTTTCCATTTTTTTTTTAATTTTGAAGAGAAAAATTTACAAAAAGTATTCGAAGAAATTTAAAAAAGTGGGATAAATGCGGCAGAGGAAATAGTTTTTTCCTATTGGATTAACATTGAGGCACTTGAGTTTAGAGACACACGGTCCAGCGTGCCCATTCCCCCTTAATGGTTTTTATGAGGTCAGTATAGGAGTGATAGTTGGTATTACAAATGCCTAAGAAGTTCAGTAAGAATAACCCACCCTGTATTGGATCATTGTAGTATATCGAAAACTAGGGAAAAAATAAACTCCAAATTTTAAATCCCATTGGAGTATTGAATGTTCAACCATGATCAATTAAAATTTTGATACTGACAAATGGCCCGATAGAATGTCTTACAGTACAAGTTTGCTTCTGTTTAGCACGTCACATAATTTATCCAACATAAATAACTAGCATTATTACGCTCGTTAATACTCAAAAGTATATCTGAAGTCTTATCATCGTATACGTATAATTCAGTTATGGTAAAAAAATTTACAAGGAACATAAATGTTTAACATTGCTAATTTTTATTTTTGTTTATGTAAGTTAATATTTAAAAAAAAAAAAACTCATCCGATTTTTTACTATATTTTGCAAAAGCATAACAGAACAAACCTCAAACTCCTCGAATAGTTTTTTCTTTCGCATACTCCAAAATCCATTTTTTTTGTCAAAAGAAGTCACACTTAAGTTACAGCTGTGTCTGTCCAAATTGGAGAACAGCATTTGAAGCGTAATATACGTTTGAGAACTCAGAAACACTTATACGATTAAAATTGAGAGACTATTTGTATTGTCGAAATAATAGATTTGTGCATTTCACGTATAACTGCTGTTATCGAAGCTTAAGTATAATTTTTGTAAGATTGCTGCGTAATGATGTATTATGCTATAGCTATATAATGAGATTAAATAATTTCTAAAGATAAATACATGACAATGAAATGATTTTAGGACTCATAAAAAAGTTTTTTGTTGTTGTTTTGGGGATTTCTATGAGGCGGGATAAACTAGAATTATCATCATTGAATTATTGAAGTTGAATTATCGTTAGTTGAATATAATTGAAACCGAATTATTGTTTAAGTTGAGCTTTAAACTGTTTATATTCGATTTTTATCTCTTTTATAACAAGCTTACACACGAATTTACTAAAACGTATTATTAACCGAATTTCATTATCCACATATCCAAACATATCTGATTTCTTCTATATTTTTTTATGCGAAATTACAGCCGAAATCCTATGGGAGTATTCCATTAGCTTAAATATATCACAATTACAACACGCAAACTCCATAATAGCTCCCAACACTATCGGGAGGTCTGTAAATCCATTGTCTTGATTGTCAGTAATTCTTACCAAGACATAAAACGCGATAAAGCTACACTGATTTCAACCTGGGAAATGTAAGAATGCCTCGCTATAACTCGGACACCCGGGGAAATATTGCCCGAGAATATTCAATCTGCAAGTAAATGAAAGCTTCTGAAGGATTGCGTTATTTTCAGTAATATGTTATATTATTTTAATGTTACAGGTAAGGAAAAATATTGGTGCAATATGTTTTTCCATAGCTGCAAAATAACAATTAAGTAATACTTAAACATACACACGAATTTATTAAAACTTATCATTAATCCGTTTTCATTATCCACATTTCCAAACAATATCTGCTCTTTTCTATATTCATTTATGCGAAATTACAGCCAAAATCCTATGGGAATATTCCATTAACTTAAATATATCACAATTACAGCACTCAAACTCCATAATAGCTCCCAACACTATCGGGAGGTCCGTAAATTCATTGTCTTGATTATCAGTAATTCTGACCAAGACAGAAAACGCGATAAAGCAGCACAGATTTCAACCTGGGAAATAAGAATGCCTCGCTATAACTCGGACACCCGGGGAACTATTGCCCGAGAATATTCAATCTGCAAGTAAATGAAGCCCTCCGGAGGATTACGTTATTTCCAGTAAAATGTTACATTATTTTACTGTTTGCTGGTAAGGAAAAAAATATAGGCGCAATGTTTTTCCATAGCTGCTAAATAGCATTAAGCTAATACTTGCACATACACAAGAATTTACTAAAGTTTATCATGAATTTACTAACACTTATGATTAACCCGTTTTTATTATCCACATTTCCAAGCAATATATGTTCTCTTATATATTCCTTTATGCGAAATTACAGCCAAAATCCTATGGGAATATTCCATTAACTTAAATATATCACAATTACAGCACTCAAACTCCATAATAGCTCCCAACACTATCGGGAGGTCCGTAAATTCATTGTTTTGATTATCAGTAATTCTGACCAAGACAGAAAACGCGATAAAGCAGCACAGATTTCCAACCTGGGAAATAAGAATGCCTCGCTATAACTCGGACACCCGGGGAACTATTGCCCGAGAATATTCAATCTGCTAGTAAATGAAGCCCTCCGGAGGATTACGAGATTTCAGCACAAAAGACGTTGTATGGCTAAATCATTTCACATTCAGCGTCGGTGCTGAATACATGGAAATTTCCAAAGGAGATACCGAGATTATGTAAGTTGGTATAGGTTTCAGTTGATTGAAATCCACCGAGAGATAGATTGATTTTGGCTTAGAAAGCGGATTTAATGAGAAAATAAGTTATTGTAAGTATGGATTTGGGGTTTGGATTTGAAGTAATTACCATAAATAATTTTAAAGTATATATTATTAAAGGATATAGATAAGGATATTTTAAAAAGAATTTCTTAAATGCAAAATGTTTAGTTTCATTAAAATTGTCTTTGTGAAAAGTTAAAATAAAGGGTATTTGAAGGAAGAACATGTATATTTGGTCATCATTGTACATTTTTAGTATTATATGATATAAAGATTAATTTATTTTACGCTTAGTTAACAGTATCAATTACAGTGTAAGTAAAAAAAAGTAGATTACTAATTACTAGCTATTGGACGGAAAATAATTTATTGACAAAATGAACAAAAGCTGATTTTTTTTTATTAAACAGTCGTAGTTCCTTTTGAACACTGTTAACAATTTTGTTTTAGGTTTCACCATAATAACGGTACATTGTAGCTGCAAAGGCTGGGTGGTGAAATAATTCTAAATATTTTCGGTATTCGGTTAAAAAAAAATTAGGTTTTGGAAACAAGAACCTGAAAATGGTTCAAAACCGAATACCGAAAATATAGTGAAGCATTTTTACATACTGCCATTGCTGCTGCTAGGAAGCAGATTTTTTTTGTGAAGTAAGAGCGACATTTTTAAGTGTAATTTATGTATTTTTTAATTTTTTATTTTCACTGTGTGTTATTGGATACTATATTTTACTGTTATCCTTAAATTATATTTAAAATGCCAAATAATTGGGCATGATTTTCACAATTTATAATATATAGCGGTACATGCCGCTTGTATTTCAAAATTAGACAATTTGTCATAGTAAAAGAAATGCAAGTTCATCAAAAGAATGAACAATGTAATCGTAAGTAAATGCTATTTTTTTATGTATTTTAGAAACTTTTCCACCACAAACGCTAATGATTTAAAGAAACCAGAGAAAAAAAAACTAGGAAAGTTTTAAGTTATTCCTAGACCACAAACGATCGAGCATGGCGGAAACTACGCAACTTGTTCGTCGTTCGCTTTCCATTCTGCTTCGAGCTTTTTTCTTCTCCCAACACAATCCAATTGTCACAGTGTTCATGCACAAGAGACTGAAAAGAATCAACAGTAAAATGATAACAAAAAAGAGTTTTACAACCACCGTGACATTCAGGGCTGGAAAAGGGCCAACTATGCGATCCTCCAGCAGAATTTTTTGGTGGAAGCCGGCTCGTTTTATTATTATTTTATTCTCCACTACGACTACAGTCCTGGGAACGAGACCTTAAAAATGTCCGTCTGTTTCTCTCTCTTGGAATGGGGATTGATAGTTTTGACACACAAATATGATATATCATGCGAGGAGACAGTTTTATTTCGTGAAGGGATGGAAGGGTAAATGCCACACACATTCAGCGGTTTGCTATGCCCATTTAGAATTGCGCGCGGAAAAATGGCGTATCTGCTTTGTCAAGACATTGGACATTACGTCACTTTACCATGCACGGTACGATATATGTATCTTGGCAGAAGAAAGTTTCTAAATCCAATTCTACTGAATGGGACTTGGGTATTTGTTTTCCACAAAGTTTCAGAATTGTATGCACATCGTCGTAATGGAGCTTACAACAAGTTTATCTAATTGCTAGAATATGACACTAATCATGGGTTTTTTATATTATATCTTCCACGTGTTTTTTTCATGCAAACGCTATTGGTGATAATATTGTGTTCTAATTAGCTATATGTATTTTTTTAACGAAATATATTTTCAATAAGTACATAAATAAATATCATTTTTAAATTAGATGTTCTTAGATGATTTCAAAATCCTATATACGACAGAAATTGTTTCAGGATAAATTTATTAACTTAAAAAAATATGAAAATACAATTTTCTTTAAGTTAAAATCCTTGATAAATCTAAGACATTTAAAACTTATTTAAACTTTTTTCCGTGATTTTGTTTTTGATAGACATTTCAATGATAAATAAAAAATGAACGATAAGAATTTAGTTTGTAAATCTTTTGATGGCGAGTGGTATAAAATTCATTCTGTACCCACAGTTTTTTAGAGATGTACTTTTTCATGAATATGTTTGCATATATAAATCAACTTCCACTACTTCCTTAATATCAGATAATATATTTCAACCAAGAAATAATAATAATGAGATAAATAAAATGCAACACCAACGCCAAAATTAAAAAAAAGCAGCTGTAAATTATAGTCAAATTAAAACCAGATGTCTTTTCTTTTTTTAAGATCCCAACTTTATAAAAAGATGTCGCTTTTATTTTTACTGTCATATTTGCTTCATCTCCCGTTTTTCTTCCAGCATTATCTTGTCAAGGCCGAAGAAGTGTCAAATTATACCTTTCTCGCGTTGTTAGAATCTTAAGAAACACAATATTTCTGGCGTTAAAATAATGCTAGCCTAAACTTTCTTTTTGTGTATTTATTGCGAAAACTGTTTTGAATAGTTGGTGGATGTTTTCTGTCGACATTTTATATTTAAAATAGTATCAAATAATCGGATATTTGTAAAAAAAAATCCAATTTGGGTTTTAAATAAAAAAATACGTATAAAAAGTGAATATTTATGAAATCGATTTTTATAAAAAACTTACTTTTAATCTTGTGTTGTTGTTGTTGTTTTGTTCTTAAGGGATATTAGGGGGTTATTTTTAAACCAATAAAAATATCATACAAATTTCTAAAAAAAGAATTTGTCGTAAAATAAAAGTAAATTCATCACGGATTATAAACTTAAAATTTGTACTATGTAATAAAGAAATATTTAATAAATTATGTATTTTACTATCGGATAAAAAAAAATTTATTTACATTTTTATTTATTCAAAATTTGATTAAAATATAATAAAATATTTTTATTTTAACATTGATGATAATTTTATCTTTTAGGTTGTACATATAATAATTTATTCACAAGTTCTAAATGCATGTAATTGAGAATCATACATTTATAAGAATCGATTGTTGTCAAATTTCATTAAAATACTCTATAGCCGTTTTCAAACACTTAAGATAGAGTAAGAGGCATATGATTCTTTGTATTAAGCAGATATATGAGTAAGTTTCAATAAATGTGTATTTCCAAAAAACACTTCTCTGGCTATTTTAAATGTCCTAAATCACATAATAAATGCGTTAAAAATATCAAACAGATGATAAAGAACTAAAAGCATATTTTTTAAACATATTGCATGCTTACATTTTTACAATTTTTTTCAAAAGAAGCAAACTGATTTTCATATAATTATTTGAACTGTGCAATTCGCTTAAAAACAATAATGTATTTTAATCAAATTGCATTTTATTGCATGTCTAGAAAAATAGATTTTAATTACTCATGATCCTAATTAAAGCATCGAATTCACAATTCAGCCTAAATTTAGACAGATACCTTGAAACAACTAATGTCAGCTCATTTAACATTAGTGTTATGTAAAAATAAAATGTAATAATTGTTTAATTAACAATAGGGAAGCATTTTATTTTCCTAATTAATGAAATTACTTGTGTTATGATTAACTATAATTTGCAGTCCGGTTTGTGTTTTATTTAGTCTCTTTTACCTTCACTACGAACGAGCTCTCCGGGATAAAAAAATATCTTCCAAATTAAGAATATTTATATTTTTTATTTTATTTTATTATAATAACTAGTATTACTTCCGGTTTAAAGTTTTTCGATATTTTGTAATTTTTTACAATTCTTAGTTGGAAATTTCTAAAAAAAACACCATAAATATTTTCAGTAACTTTATACAAACTAGTTTGCACTGAAATACTTATGTTATTTTAATGGTAGTGATAGTGGAAATATAAGTAAGGTGTTAATTATATGGGTAACTGTAGTGAAAGTCGCAATTTAAAAGGAGCTTAAAAGCTTTTAAAATTTAAAAAAATAAAACAAATTGAATGAACTACGTTACATTATTTAGTTTTAATGAGAGTAGATAATCTATTCCACCCAGTTGTTTTTACTTAATATCAAGCGTTGTAGTTATAATCACTATTTACACACGTGACAGCCGCCACGGTGGCACAATTGTTAGGATGCTAGCCTTTGGAGCTGCTGGGGTCTGGTTCGAATAACGGTTAGGCATGGATGTTTGTGACCGTCAATAAATGTTGTATTTTGTGTTGTCCTTTCTTTGTGTGTCTCTTGTGCTTGTAAAAAATCTTTCTGCGTCTGTCCCACGCTCATAAGCGGTTCTCTGAACAAGCACACAAGCTGGAATATATATGTACCTATCATACCATACCATGCCATACCACACGTGACTTACACTACAGAAAAATTTATGTTTTTAAAGCTATTTGATGTAGGATGCTGTCATCGTAATCTTGAGTTTTGAAATTTTACTTTTATGACTTTTTTTTATATTTTATGATGTACATTATAATCGAAAATTTCATACCGGCGTTACATACGTCTAGCAATTTGCTCTAGCGGTTACCTTGAGAATCTCAAGGTAACCGCTTTATACGTATTTATTCGAAAGCTCACTGAAGTTGGATCTCAAGGCCACCAACCCAACTTTTGTCGGTTTTTTGGCCAAGATCAAAGGAAAGGTTGCCATAAGGAAAATAGCAAACATATTGGCGTGTTATCTCTTTTTTAAGTGATCCTTCGAAAAAGTATGTAAAACATCGAATTGAATTGTATTGAGTTTTTCTTAATTTTTTTTATTTAAAGCAGGACGCATTCAATATTTTGATAAAATAAAATTCAATCACATAAATGAATGAAATTCAAAGTTTGACACTGTAAAATATGTTGATGATAAAATGCTTTCTATGTTAATAAAAGTATTGAAACTCTTATTTATATCTTACCCGTAATCAATACAATTAATTTTTAAACAAGATTTTGTATTAAAATACTGAAACCTGGTTGGAGTTAATAGCTTAATCAGTTATTTTAATACACATAATTTCTAAATTTTTGGCAGACAATACTGAAAACACTTTTTTATTTGACCTGATTTTAATCAGTAATACTCCGGCATTAAAAGTTTTAAATATAAGTACGGAAAAGGACAGTCATCAAAAAAACAATCCAGAAAAAAATGCACTTTCCTATACACTTTTAAACAAAAAAAAATTCCCCGTAAAATATTAGTAATGGGCAGGGACCGGCAGCAAAGATACCAGTCATGCCCCGTTAAAAAACATTCATGTCCTGTTTTTTTTTTGTTTTTGTTTTTTCAAACAGTCATGTCTCTTAAAGATGGTATAAACAGTTAAAAACTGTAAAAATACGGAGATTTGAGATAAGGCCCTTTATTTAGTGGGTCAAACCGTTTTCCACCAAATACGGCTGTTGCACTTAAAAATTAAAAGGAAAGTAAATTTACAGGGTTTTTTTTGCAGCACAGGGTATATCTTATTCTAGTAGAGGGATTTGAACGCACAAATACTGGTACCAGTCTAGAACGCTGTGGCTTTTTAGCCTTTCTCCCCAACGAAATTTGACGTGTCGGGGAGCGAAATTTACGGGGGCGGGGGCTTTCAAAAGAATATGGAGTGGTGAATAACCTCCTCTGTTTATAAACAATCCGAGACATGGGGGGTGATCCCACAACGATCATGCAGCTTTCATTTGACTCTTGGTTTCCAAATGGCTTGGAGCAATAAGCTTGTGTTCGATTTTCTGGATTTGTATGAAGCCGAAAATCTGATTTGGAATCCCAGCCATATTCATCATTAAAAAAAAACGATCTTCGACGACGTTTTTTATATTTTTTTCTAATTACCTCTAGATAATTATCTAAGCTCTCTAAATGTAAAACACAAGCAGCAATCAAAATTTCGTCATCCATAATCTAGTTGATTTTAAACAATGAATAAAATCGCCGCGCTACAACCTCACTCACCAAATTCTCGCCAACCAAAGGTCGAATCGCTAGAGGTCAAACCGCTTCCAGCGTTTACGTTCAGCGGCCGCTAGACGTATGAAACGGCGGTGTCAGCAATGTGCATCGAAATAAAAAAATATATATTAAAAATATCCATATATTATAAGTTTAACTTAAAAAGTCATATGTCAGTAAAGTTACATTTTTAACAGTACTGCTAACATTATATTTCCTTAAATAGCAATTTTAACAGTACTATATTTCCTTAAATAGCAATTTAATGGCAAGTGCGTAGTTAACCTGAAATAGCCGAAGAAAAAAAAAGCGCCAACAACGAACAAATTTTAAAATACACCTCCAAATGACGTTTTTAAAGCATAACAATGGAACTGATCGTCACAACGTTCAATGCCAAGGACTATTTTTGACTCCTTAAATGAATCTGACAACTATGTTCCAAGTCAAAAATATATTCTGTCACCGCTACACGTACTAGGAGATAAATGAGATTTTTTTTAATTATGTTGTTTTTTTGGTAAGATAATGGAGCTAGTTTACTCATGTAATTAGAAAAGAATGTTTGTCGAAGACGTATCAGATTAAGGAAGTAATTGAATTCCTCGGAAAATTTTAAACGAGGATTTTAAAATTAGTTATCTTTATTTAATTACAAGTTGGGATAAATCTATTTTAAACTTTTTTACACTGCATAAAATATTAATTTTGACCTACATGCATGTGTAAGACTTGTAAGGGACAATGTAGAGTCTAATTGTCAAATTCACGTTTCCAAACTGTAATAGTTGAGATGTAGGAACCACGTCGTTCTTTGGCGGCTTTTGGCGATTGTAAATTAATTTTAGTTACAGTTTGAATAACATAAATTTTGAAAGTATACCCTTCAAATAGTGTATTTTTTTTTTTACTTTGCGCTCTAGTTCAACTCAAACTGCACTGTGTGCCAAGAAGTGACGTTTTTATCATGTGATTAACTTGACAGATTATAGAATTTCCCCGTACTCAGGTTTTATATGTAAATGTATATTTTTCAATAAATACAAAAAAATTAATATCATTGTACAAAGTATAAGATCACTGAAATTTAAGAGCTTTCATATTTCACAATTCCACCAAATATTTCTTTTTCGCGCATCGTGTTGCAAACATTAATATTAATGAGTACATTTAATATTAATGAGTACATACCCGGTAATTAAACAATCAAGTAAGTGAAATAAGTATAGGCAGATTGTGCACGTAAACATCTTAAATAAAATAAAGTTCACCTGTCAGTAACTATTCCACATCAAATATTTTTATCTAATTTACACACCCATCATACAAATTAAAAATATTAAAACTGCCACAAAGTACTCGATTTCAGGGCTTGCGTGTAATATGAAGACAACAGTTAATTTCCTTTTTTTTTAACTTCCAGCCAACGCCCTATAGTTACAACTAGTAGAAAAATACCTCGATTAAATTCGACGCAATATGTTAATATGTTATACATTGTATTATTTTACTTTCATTGTAGTCCGTATTCTAAAATTAAATATCAATTGACGTTTTTTAATTGTTTAATCCACTTTATAATATTAGTAGAACATAATAAATAATTTACTAATCTTTCACTTATAAATTACGTTTAAATTCAGAAACATGTAATGATATCTAGTTAAGACTATTAAATATATTTTACAGATAATAGAAGGGGTAAAAGTTTCGAGGGTAAAAAAGGTGACTGAAATAAACAAGAGATAATTTCCTATTTAATATATTATTCATAATATAGGCTTAGTGGGTGAGAGGTATCACATGTTCGCCTCGTAAGCCCAAGTTTGCGGGTTTTACCCCTGGCTCAGTCGTCAAATTTTATGAATGGGAAAATCGTGGGTACGGATGTCATGTAGCATGTAAAAGAATTGTGGCAAGTAAAAGATCCCTTAAATACACGTGGCTAGTTCTCGAACGTGGTTCTCTTGCTTGTTTTGGTTATTGAAATGTTTCACGCGTTACGAATTCAGCGCACCAAAATTATTACAAAATGCAAATCTCATATTTGCTATATTTTTTTTTATAATACTTGACATTTATATTCGTGGATAATATTTGTTATCTTTATTCGTTTATTTCATTCTTCTTGAGTATATTTACAATCTTTATTTTTTTAGGCAGCCTTATCTTTAAAAATGCCCATATATACCCATGCCCATGCCCAAATACCCATTTGGATTGGGTTCTCTCGATAAAATAAATTTCTGCTTATGCTTTAACACACTGTAATATTTTCTGTTTAAAAAAATAATAAGCATAATTTGTATGTTAATTTTAAAAAAATAACACCTCTGACTGACCCATTTTTGCATGATACCAGATAGTTAAGAAGTAAATTATAAAAAGAAATATTAATATTTGGTCAAATCGAGATAATTTCTAAATTGTACAAAAAAGACAATTTCAATTTATCCTGATTAAATAGACCGGATATATTTTTCTTGATAACTGTCTGCCATTTCAAGTACATCGACTTTCATGGTATTAACAGAAATCAAAATCGTTTAAACGGATATCGATAAAAAAGTAGACCATAAAAAACTGATCAAGATAAAATATTATTACTACAGCCCTTCCCTTTCCGTGTTCAAGATTGGATTATATATTTTTATTTTATTTTTACCGTTTTTATAGCATTATCCGATCCCCATTAGAGACAATGAGTCTATATCATCGCATACATTTTTTCCCGATTGTAAAACCGGTTTTTAAAAAAAAAAATCTAAAATGGCTCTTTAAATTTTTTTCGTCACTTCCAACTTGAAAATAAAACGGAAAAACCACTCTTCGTTAAAATGCATCTTTTTGTCTCCTAGTTTTTTTTTTTTTTTTTTTACAATTTTTTTTCTCGTCGTGAGAAAAGTATATGAGTATTAAAAAAAATCTTAATGATGATGGTGATATACGAGCTATCTTCTTCTGTGAAGTTGACGGGATGGTTTTTTTTATATTATTATTATTCGCTCTTCTTCCTTTTCTTTTAGTTAACTGCGCCCGTGACCTCTGGAAGTGAAATGAATGGAGATGTGACGTCACCGACAGCGTGAAAAAGAGACGCGAAAGGTGTAAAAGAATTCACGGTTGATTGCTTTTTTATGACATGAAGATAATTTGCTATGTTTGTTTCACAAAATTGTAACTTTCATTCGACTTTTTGAGTAAATACCGTTTAAAAAAATTGTAAATATGAGCTTTAAGGAATTACTTTAAATATTTAGCTTTGGACGATTTTTTTTCAATACATGCCACGTAATTATTTAATCGCAAAGTATGGCTGAGACGTAAAGAGATCTATAAGCTGGATATATTATATATGCCTGATCTATAAATTGAATCTATGAATGACCTATAAATATATCTATAAATTGTTCATATGCCTATTAAAAACTAACAATGAAATTACCTGACCACGGATCAAGGACAGTGGTTATGCAATAAATATTAGATAAATGTAAGAGAAAATTCAATTTCTTTATTAAGTCTTTAAACCGTCTAGCATGTGGAAGAAGTGTGACTAAGTAAGTTATTAAAGAGACGTATTTCAGATTAAACGTGTTTATGTTTTAGTGTATTTTTTTTTCTTAAAAATGTATGAAACTAGATTTGAAAAGAATTTATTTTTCCTTAATCTTTTTTTGTAACGAAACTTCTTCATAAATTATAATTGATGTCGAAATTACCAGTTACCACACTTTCAAACAAACACTGTCAATTTACAGGATTTTTTAGAGGGGAGGCAACCGGTGCTGTAAAAACGGTTTAATGTCGTTTAAGGTATTGATGGTCTAATACAGTCATGATGGTGACGGTATTAATCAATAACGTAGCGATAGTATGTTTTTTATTTCTCTTTCGCTAATTATCTTCTCTAATAAATGTTCGAAAAATTATAGTTGATGTATGTTTAATTATAATCATTGATTTTTTTCAAAGAATTTTTATGTGGAAATAAAACGCTTTTGATGGTCGTTGAATAAATTACTTATGTGGAATAAAAAAAAATATGTAGTTAACTTGTGTCTAAGAATAAAAATTTTATGTGAAGAAAAATACTAAGCTTCTATAAAAATGTATTTCAAAGCAAATAAATAATTGTTGTTTGTTTGCAATAAATTATGTTTTTTTTCTTTATCAAATAACAAATAAAAATTAGTTTTTAAAAGTGGATGCATTTGACAGTATCGTAGAATAAAAAATAAAACCCATATAATACCTTATTAGTTGAACTTTTTTACTTTAATATGAATTTATTTTTACATTTTAACTGAAATGCCTACTTTACACCACTTGTAAACTATATCGAAGTAGAATCCTAGTTCGTACAAATGAACAAAACATGAAATAAATATTGTTGTTTTTATACATTCTTTGGTGAAAATTTAATTTTAACATATTTTGTTGTTTAGCAAATAATTTTTAAAAATAGAAATAATAAAAAGTCAAATTAAATTGTTATCATATTTAGATAGTTTTGTAATCGAAAAACAATAAATAATTTTGTTCATTTTTTATTTATCAAAGTACTACACAATTTTTGAATAAATTCCGACGCTTAAAAATATCATTACGCAATCATTATTGTTCTATTATATACATAAAAAATATCTTCCTCATTTAGCCGAAAAATACTTATGATATTAACTTCCCATAAAAATGTCCACTTCAATTGAGAACATAGTAAAAACAATAAAATTATTATAAACCACTTTGAAAAATCAATTTAAATCACCTAAAATCAATATACCGTACACATCTAAACAACTAGAGCTACCCCCAAACAAATCCCATTGAAGGTACATTAAAAGAGTTTTTGAAAAGTGGGGTGCCTTGCCTATCAAAATATCCACTTTATTTAAACACATAATACAGATCGATAATATATGATATATTATCGATACGTTGATTGCTTTGGATATTTACTGGAAACTCGTAAAAAAATCATTTTTAATCGCATAAAAATTTATTAACGATTCCTCCCTACAACTGTAACTACCTCCCAGCCTATTTCATTGAACTTTATTAACAAAGGTCTGAAGAGTGAATCAAAATCCCATCCCCCCCAAAAAAAAAATCCATCATAATAGCCTCTTAATTTCAGAACACAATACAAAAACAGATAACTATATTATACATCAATTTCATATACATAAAATCGATACACCATATATCTCAACAACTAGAGCTATCCCCATACCCATCCCATTGAGGTATATTAAGAGGCCTGATTAGTGGAGTACCTGACAAAATATCCTCCTCATTTGAAAAGAAAATATATAACTAAAATATTGCACTTAAAAAAAGTCACAATTCAATAGCATAAAATCGATATACCATACTTCTCCATACACATCCCATTGAGGTACATAAAAAGAGGTATGAAGAATCATAATACAAAAATGCATGATGTTTAATATACATCACTTTAAAATAATCATTTTAAATAACATAAAATCGATACGCCATACATCTCCACTAATACAGAGTGGGGTACCCTTTAAAACATCCTCCTCATTTAAAGACATAATACGGAAATATATAACAATTATATAAGAGTTTAAAATATCAATTTAATCACATACAATCGATACACCATACATCCCCATAGCTAGAGATATCTACAATGGGATGGGTAAGTTACATTAAAAGAGCTCTGAAGAGCGGATAGCCCCTCAAACTCAACCTCATATGAGAACATAATGCAAAAACATGTATATACAATAACGATTCAATCACATAATATCGATATACCATATATCTCCGAACGCATCCCATTGTTGCGTCTTAAAAAAAGGCCTCAAGAGTGGGGTGACTGTCAAATTATCCTCCTCATTTAGGATTAGCTCCCAACCTATCCCAAAGAGTATTCTTATCCCACATATACATTAACACAGGTCAGAAGAGTGGGGTACCCGTCAAAATATCCTCTTCATTTAAGAAAATAATAAGAAAATATACAACAATTATGCATCAGGTTTAAAAAAATCAATTCAATCACATAAAATTGATACACCATACATCCCCATAACTAAAGATATCTACAATGGGAGGGTTACATTAAAAGAGGTCTGAAGAGTGGGGTGCCTGTCAGAATACCCTCTTCATTTAAGAACATAATACAAAATGTATAACTATTATACATCAATTTGAGAAGAAAAAAAAATTCAATCAAATAAAATCGATATACCATCTATCTCCATATACGCATCCCATTGAGGTGCATTAAAAGAGGTCTGAAGAGTGGGGTGCCTGTCAAAATATCCTCCTCATTTGGGCACACAATACGGCCCCATGACTCATCCGTCGCAGAATACAATCGGGACACAAGTGGAAAGGGTAACGCGAAGGTTGAGGGCGATTTTTGATGGAAGGTTTCCATAAAACATTTCTTTTGTAAGGCTACAAAATGATAAGCTACAGGTGTTCAGGTGTTTGGTAACTATTGTGAGGAACTGCCAGTGGTTTATTGGGGTATAGGCATGGTCATACTTGGGTGATTTCGGGTTTTAGTGAGTTATTTATTTAGTGACTTGATTTGAGGTAGGTTTTTGGAGAGTTATGATGTATATTTAGTAGAGATTTGTGACAATGTAGAAGGTTTTTTTTTATTGTTTATGATGTATATGTCTATATTGTTGAAATTTCTTTTAAAACGGGAGGAACAGTAATCATCACGCGGGAGTACGGGAGAAATCAGTAAGGGGTATCAGAGATCAATATGGGAGAGAAACAGTAAACATATTTATTATTATTATTTATTATTATTCTTATGACACACAGCCTAACAGATTTACACCCAATTACAAGACTGAGATGAGTATAATTTAAAACCACGCCTTACCCGGGAATCGAATCCAGACCCCCCAGCTCTGCAGTCCAAACCGTTACACTACGAGGGCGACAGGATGTAGGTCTCTTTTCAAAAATTAGTTACAATTAAATCGTGAAATTCAAAATCATACTAAGAATTATAGTTACTAGGTAATGCCGAAACATATTAAGTAAAGATTATTGCAAATTGCTAGATAATTCATTATATTATTATAAAGCACCTCAAAAAATTATAATTATTTATCATTTAAATTATGTACCACTTCAATAAATTTAATAGTTTTTTGAACTCTTTTAGTATTCAATTAATTTATTTTTGATGGCCTCATTGACTCTTAATTTTTAATTTACATTACCTACTATATGATTATGAGGTTTTCCAGAAAATCACGCTTGCATAAACGTACGATACCATAGAACTTTTTTAGTTTTAAAGTTATTGAAATTACCTTAAAGGGTATATAGTTACCTTTAAATGTAATGATTTATTGAGTAGTAAGTGAAAGTCTTTCAGTGTTGCACACCCTTAGTATTTTTATAAGTTATATTTTTAAATATTGTATTCAACAAAACATATACTTTTAATTTGAATTGATACTAAAAGAATAAAATATTCACTTAAATTAATGCATGTGTGGTATGATCGGTTTCAGGGAAACATATTTTATTAATACTTAACGAATTATTTATCCGTTTAATTTAATTAGGAAATAATTACCATTTCTTAATATATTCCAAAACCCCCAATGGTATTCAAAATCGGTAAAATTTAATTTAGCAAATGAATTCATAAACGTAAAGTGTTGAATTATGTATCGCTACAAATAATGGTTATTATTTCCCTAAAATGTTGCTAATATTGAAATTCCCTATGGATTTTTGTGATGACATTCTAATGGATATTAAATGAACCTAATGCTAATGATACATTTAATACTTAAACTCCTTCAAAGTATTTTTAAAACTTTTATGCAATCGCGTCAGTTTTCCGAAAATAGAGTGAATCAATATGAAAAGTGTCATTTTAAAAAGAAATGAACTGGTTAGAAAATATTAGAAAAATGTTACTAAAAATAGATTTGTTAATGTAAATTAATTTAAGAAAGAGCATTCATTTCAACATGCTATTGAAATTGATTGTTTTACATTGTGGAACTCGTGCAAAAAAATGCTAATGTATACAGAAGTTATTTCCATTAAGATTTTAATTAAAAAAAATTTCTTGAGCTTAACTTTATTTTTATAAAAAAAACGCATTTATTTATAGATATCTATTTATTTTAAAATATGTTTTCTATGTTCTTACCTACCAAACCGAGTCAAACTTTAGTGCCAACCTGCCAACGTCCAGGAATTAACTCTTATAATAACCATTTTAGGACTCTGAGCGCCGAGCGAAAGTTTAATATTTCCCAATTCCAAAATCAGGATGATTGTACAAATGACACGGAAATTCAGTTATAAAAAATCTAGTATTGCCAGGTTAAATTTAGAAAGTTGGTAAACCTGAAAGTTCTTTTCTTATAAATCTAAGAGTAAATATAAATTTCAGTCAAATCCTTAACGTTATTAACATGGTTTTACTTAACAATTTATATGGTTGACTTATCTTTCTTTCAGTTTAAAAATAGCCCATATTTCCATAAAAACTTCCAAATATAAAAAGCTACAGTTACAGATTAATGTTTCCTTCTTCAATAATATATGACCGAATAACATGTAGCCATCATTAATGCAAGGAACACGAAATGCTATATTTCCCAGAACTACCCAAACATTTATAGAAAGGGTAAAAATCTTGGATTGAATTCAATGCTACGGTGCTTAAACACGAGGCCCCCGGGTAATTAAGGAAATAAAAGAACGTGATTTCTTGATTATTTCGTGATTTACGCGATAAAGTGACCTAAATGACATTGAGTTAACATGGTAGAAGGGCCTTTTTTCCACGCACGGTATGACTTGGCTTCCTGCCGTTCGAAGCGGTTGCTTTTAAGTCAAGTACGGTAGCTTTCCTAAAGTGCTGTAATATCTCTAATTCTACTTAAAACTAAATGATACTATTTACCGGAATTGTGCTTTCGGAAGCATGGTTTGTTAAATACTGATTGGTATGAACGATAAAGAATTGGGATCATTATTTTAATTGTTTCGCATTTTTTTATATTTTGGTTGCTTTGTTATCAGCACTCCGTAAGTTGTTTATCCAATTAGTGGGACTTTCTCAGTTATATTTCTGATTTTCTTGTGGGCGGGAATCGATAAGTTTACTAGTGACTAATGATGTAAATTGATTCATCATTAAAATAATTTTAAATTATTTTAAGTTGAATATTGAAAATAAAATTTAAAAAACGCAAAACCTAATAGCATTGCAATGTTTTATTATTTGGTTCTAACGTGTCAAATATCTCTTTAAAATTATTTTGTTATCAATTCATTAACACAAAACTTTACAGCTTGAGATAAGTGAAATGCATTTTAGATATTTGTATTCTATACATTTTGTACATCTGTCAGTCGGTCCGTATATTTTTCCTTCTATTCAATCGTCCATATTTTCAATTTTCCTTCAAGTTGTAAGAAATAAAATTATATGTGTTTTTTTGAGTTTATTCTTTTTTCTACTTAACAATTCGTAAATAATAATTTAGTTACATAGTTTCTTTAAAAATAATGTTGTATTTTTTCCACTAATGGAACACTTAGGTATTGTATATTTAAATGTTGATAAAACAAAGGAATTATTTTGCGTATATTTTATTACTCCATAATTTATATTGTATTTCATATAATTGTATTAAACAAATGCATAAATGTTGTGACATATTTAGTTGCGGTTTCGTATGAATTTATACAATATTAACATATTATATTTTATAATTGATGAAAGTATAATTAAGTTTAATAAAATTTAATTTCATAATATTATGAATGAAAAATTAATTGAATAATCGAAACAAAGTTAAATTAATAAAGTTGTGCAGTTATTGTGGATGCTCTGCAATTTAAATATAAGCTTATAATTATATCTAAATATGTTTATTCTTACCTGTTAAGTGTGTCATCAACAGCCATAAACATATGAAAGTTCGTGACAGATGATTGAAACATTTGTCACAGTTCCAAGTTGTGAAAGAATAATCCATTGATAGCTTCATGGTGTTTGTTTACTTCAAAGTTCAGATGACGCAACAAATACTACTTTAGCGTAAACAATCACAACGTGTTTTTCACACTTCAGTCAGACAGCAGATGATATTTATAAGTTGAAAAATATTTCCATCCACTAAGTGAATGTAAATTTATATGATGAAGTGAGATTCGATAGTGAACTTCTATTGACCACATCGGTGTATATTGTGGAATTGAAGCATAAAATTACACACGATTTTATACCTTATCCTAAAATAGTTATTTAGATTCAGATTCAAAGGACGATTAATAAATTCTGAATGTTACTAACTGATTCAAAAATGCTTCTTTGGTTCACCAGGAGTAAATAGTGTTACATATTAATTCAAAAAGTCTTCTTTGGTTCCATCACTAAAAGACAAATACTGAATTCTGAGTGTTACAAACTAATTCAAAAATTCTTCTTTGATTCCACCAAAAAATGGACGAAAAGTAAATTCTGAGGTTTACAAACTCATTCTAAAAGTTTTTTTTACCAGAGAAACACCACCGACAAAGTTCCCCAACTGTTCCACTCAGCGCAACTTTCCAAAGTGGGACAGGCAGAACTTCTCAAACCACCACGGAGCGCCGGCAGTAACTACACGAAGACACCCGATTTAGCCGAACTTTTTAACTACGACCAAGCTTCGGGACGATGTTTTGATGAGTAAACGTGGTCTTCCCCTCCACAGGCACGAAACCACGGCACCGCACGTACTATTTCCATCACGTGACGAAGCTAAAGGGGCGCGGTTTTTGACAAGGCCGGACTTTTTTTTTATTGTTGGCTTCATCACGGTATTAGGAAAAAGTTACTGGGATATTTTTCTTCTTCATTTGGCGGGCGCCGGCCTTTTTACGTGTATTACCCCGTTTACGCTCGCCACGCCTGTCAGATTATGATTTGGGGGAATTATTATTTTAGATGGTTGTGTGGAGGTTTTTCGGCGTTCGCTGTTTAATTTTTCAGCGGCGGAGCCTGCGTGCGGGCGTGTTTTGTTATTCATTTTTTTATTCGATTTTTGAAAAGAAATTTCCGCGCGCTGCTTCAATTTAATGAAATTATTTCCTTAATGGAAATGGTTTTTCGGCGTCGGTAACTCGTTTCCTTTTCCCCTTTATGATCGAAAATGTCGTGTCTCGGGATTTTCTTAACGAAAATGGATAAAGGGTATCGAAATGACGTGGTTAAAGTAAAGTAATTTAAATATAGAAAAGGAGAACAAATTTTCGAATTCAGCTTCATTATTAACACTTTCTTAACATTTGTCATGGTAATGTATATTCAGACAGATGGCGTTACGCAAATTACTGTTCTTGAATTCAAAACTAACATCATTATTTCTGAAATATACATTAGATTAAGTTTTCTTTCTTTGAAACGAAAATTAAATTTCCTAAGGGGATATATATTTAATAATATTTCTGAAGTTGTGTTTCGATACGACATATTATCGAAATGCAGGGTTTCTTTAGTTGATTGGAAATATTGTTTAGCAAGTGTTAAAAATAATATGTGATTTTCGACTTATACTTTATTTAAATATTCAACCAAGTTTGTTTTTTTTCCAAATTAGTTTGAAGCGTTTCATCTGCGTTGAACTACCGTATTAGTTAAAATAAATTCTAAAAACAACATAGATTCATTAAACTTTTTATAATCGCCTTATTAGCCCATGAACTAAATCAATAACCGAATCACATTGTATATTTTATTGTGGATTTTAGAATTGTTAAAGTATTAAAATTTAAACATAATACTTTAAGCCCATATTTGACAATAATATAAAACATTCTTAGAATAATTTGAATTAAAAATTCATCGCCATTGAATGATATTGAAGGTTAAATAATAATTATTAACTCTTCTTATTCTGATACCGGCATTTAATATATTTTAAAACATAAAAATTTAAAAAGTAAGAATTAAATCATTTGTATTTTAATTTCCCTTTTCGTATTCGATGTCTTTGAAATTTTAATGAATTTGAAACTAAGCCAAAAAAACTTTCTACTTCTTTATTTCTTTTAATAAACTTTCATAATAAAATAAAAAAAAGAAACTAATAAAATTTAATCCAAATGTTATTACTTAAACAAAAAGTCATTCATCTTCAATTATATAAGTTGCACGACTATGTCATATTATATATTGTTTTAACGTTAGCACACACACACACACAAAACTATGAAAAATTGCCGTTTAAAATATCCATTAAATCTTAAAGTAAGCATTTAAATAATTTCAACGACAAAGAAAAATCCCCAACGTAACTATTTAATAAAAAAAATATAGAAAAAAATCCATATTTAAACATAATACAAATACCAATAAATGAAAATAAATTGGAAGAACTAATATAGAATGCCACCTAGAACTGCTTTCACCCATGATTTATTCATATAGAAAAATTACAAAATACACCATTTACTAGTAATTTAAACTTGTAAAAGCTAAAGTTACCATTTAGAATAATATTCTCTTTTTAAGTAAAATTAATATACTTTATCATTTACTCGTTATATTTAAAGTTCAAAGAATCATTATGCAATATCGCTTATCTTAAAAAAATAAGCAAAATGTTTCTTAACATAATTAAAACTGTTATTTTAACAGTTGAACAATAATTTCTAATATTGAAAAATAATACACAAAAAACATTTTAGGCTATTGTTGAGGTAATAGCGATTTAAAAGAAGAAGAATTAAATTATATTGTTGTTTAAATCTTAAATTACTCATTTTAAATAAAGTATTTTTGCTATTGTTGAGGTAACGGCGATTTAAAAGAATGGAATTTAAATTATAATGTTACTTAAATTAAAAGAATTTCGCAATACAGGCAGTTAACCTTCCGGGTGCGCAAACACAGACGGTCAGAAAATATAAAAGCTATGTATCTGCTGTCATACCTTTCTAAAAAAGATAACTTTTAAAATTGAACATATATAACCGAATGTGGAACAGGGTATGAGTGGACAGCCAGGCATATGCACCATGTAAGTATTTACATGCATTTTTTAAAAAACTTTTTTGAACCTATAAAAATATTTTTTTGGAAAAAAAATTATATTAAACATTCATATAATACATTTGAACAAATAAGCTTTCACATTAACAATAATCAAGTATCATACAAAATAGTGCTACTGTACGTATAACAATTAAAACAACAAATTTATTATATGAAAGCAAATGATTATGCATATAAAGATTACACGTATTACTAATTATCACCAAGTCAATAAACTAAATAAAACAATGCTGTAAATAAGATACCTTATATACAAAAATAGTTGTATTCCATATAAAAATAATGTACAGTTATTTAAATGAAGATTACATAGATTACTAAATATTACCATATCAATACACTCAATTATACAATGCTATAAATATGACACCGTAAATACTAATACAGCTGCATACCATATAAAATAATAACGGATGAACGAAGTAGTCGGGCCTCAAGGTAAAGGTGTTTTCTCCGATCATCTAAGACGAGGAGAACAATAGAGATGTATGATGTGTGTAGTATTGTTTGTGCTGAAGACGTTCTCTTGTCTTGTAAACAATGTATTCCAGATCATTTATTTCTTCGCGAGGTGGTTACTAATCGATCTTGCTAATATTTCCGATAATGTGTGTTTAGGGATATCTTTTAGTGTGTCTGCGAGAGTGGAAGGTTAATTGTATGGTATATTTTTGGATAGCGTTGTATTACGCATTTATATTTTATTCGTTAGTATATATTCAGGAACACTTTCTACGAAGTTTTTATAGTTATTAATGAAATGTGAATTATTATTTAATGTTATTACATAAGCTGTCATATCAATTATCATTGTTTCAGGTCATCTGGAGAAAATTACCCCTCCCCTCCAGCGGTATGCCTAAATTGAGGAGGTGGCGCCATTTCGGAGTAAAAGTCAGACATCCACCCTCTGATGGGTACTCAAAGCCTTGTGCCAACGGATGCTACTGCATCCATCTTGCCTTCTAGGTTATGGCCAAGAGGCACACGACAACAACAACAACTGTCATATTATATAAGAAATTGGCCTTTATGATAAAAGTTTCAGTAGTTTTAAAATAGAGGAAATCAGAAACTTTTTGAATGGTCAGAAATAAGCTAAAATTGTTGAGGAGAGATGCGATAAAGCATATTTGAAAACCAAACACACATTTTTAGAAACAAGGTACACACATTTTCAAATGTACATGTACAGCATTATGCAAAGGCTTGGGGAAAAATATTATAATATTTAGTTGAACTCCTAATAAACTAATAGTATTCAAAGATATTAAAAAGAACTCTCTAATTTTTAAGTTTAAACTGCAGGAATAGAAATTTATTAACAAAGCATAGTTTCATAAAAAAAATGAAAAAAAAACCACCTCAGAATCTACAAAAATATATGTTTAGTACATTTGTAATATTTTTTTTACTGAAAATGTAGTTTTCTAGCTATGTCAATATTTATTTAAACGTGTTTTACCATCAAAAGCTTTCTGGAATTTGACTTTTTCTTCCATTTAACATTAAAACAATAAACTTGTTTTTACCTGACTAAATTGCTATAGCTTTAATGAATATTTCAAATATTCGTTAAAACTAAAGCATGTTTAATAATATTCACGCTTTTGACGAATACCCAACATACTCTACCAGCATCGATGCCCAGCAAATCAGTCAGTTCATCCGCAAAGATTTACTGAATGCGCACTCCGCAGGGAATTATGTAGGACGTCACTACTTGTGTCCAAAGGTTGATTTATTAAGACGGATGGCTTTCCTTTTCGAGAGGCATTATTGACCATTTTAAGGGATTGGGAATGGAGGACGGTACTTAACTCAGGGATGGAAGTAAATGGATGGACCTACTAGAAGAAACATGCGATTTGTCATTAGGGGGCTCAATCGATAATCGTTGTTTGGACTCTTCTATTTTTAAAATGTACACTGTATGGTGCATTAAGAATTTGGCGTAAAGTTACATAAGGACTTGAGTGCATAGTATACTTACATAGTTTTTATTAGATCCAATGGACTTGAGTGCTGCTGTATTGTCTTATGCGTGTTTTTTTATTTAGGGCTGGTGTACACAGGGTTTTTTTGCGCTGTAAGAGTTACAACATTTTTATATGAAAAATGTTTTAAATTATTATGAGCTAACAAATTATAAAAATCAGGGGAGACTTGGTTGACTTGATATCATTTATTTATTTATTTTAATTATCATTCGTCCAAAGTTGACATATTAAGACGGATGGCTTCCCTTTTCGAGAGGCATTATTGACCATTTTAAGGGATTGGGAATGGAGAACGGTACTTAACTCAGGGATGGAAGCAAATGGATGAACCTACTAGAAGAAACATGCGATTTGTCATTAGGGGGCTCAATCGATTATCATTGTTTGGATTCTTCTATTTTTAAAATGTACACTGTACATTAAGAATTAGGCGTAAAATTACATAAGGACTTGAATGCATAGTATACTTACATAGTTTTTATTAGTTTAAAAGGACTTGAGTACTGCTGCAGACTTAAGAGTGTTTTTTATTTTGTCTGGTGTACACAGGGTTTTAAGAGCTGTAAAAGTTACAACATTTTTATTGAAAACTAAATGTTTAAAATGATTATGGGTTTAAAACTTATGAAAATCAGGGGAGACTTGGATGATTTGATACATTTTTTTAAAAATTATCATTCGTCCAAAGTTGATTTATTAAGACGGATGCCTTTCCTTTTCGAGAGGCATTATTGACCATTTTAAGGAATTGGGAATGGGGGACGGTACTTAACACAGGGATGGAAGTAAATGGATGGAACTACTAGAAGAAACATGCGATTTGTCATTAGGGGGGTCAATCGATAATAGTTGTTTGGATTCTTCTATTTTCAAAATGTACACTGTACAGTATATTAAGGGGATTTTCAAATAAGATGCAGAGTTACATAACAACTTGAGTGCATAGTTTGCTTACATAGAATATTCCTGCATAGAATATTCCTGCATTACCTAGAATATTCCTGCAATTTTTCATTTGGGCCTTAATTGATCGGTGTTATTTAGGTATTTTCTTGTGAATTTTACTTGACCACTGATACGGGACTTTAAATTTTGGATCATTCTATTTTTTAAATGTATGTCTTACATTTTTAAAATTTATTTTAAGTATTGCATTTTCTTTAGCAATGTATTCTCAGCGAAAAGGAAATTTGATAATCAAATGACTAAAATCTAGAAAGAACTGCAAACGAACAACCGATTTTGCCCTAAAGACAGTTGCATTAAAATATCAGTGAAAACTTAGATAATTTTTGTTGTTGTTAATAGAAACCATCATTTTAATTTGTAAACTATTGTTTAATTTCAAGTTGAAAATAACTTACATTGTTAAAACTTAAGTACTTTCACTATGGTACAAAGATATAAGCATGATTCAAAATTCCCAGACCACTTTAAGGGGAATGCATCGGGAATCGAAAACATTACTTTAGTATAGATGAAAATAGATGGAAGTAGGAATAATTAGCATGCGATTTGTCATTAGAAAGCTTTTAAGTATTTGAGCATATAGATAATGGATATCACTTACTTTTACGTTGTTCAAATGAATGGCGTGTTTAAAAACCTTTTAAAGCAGGTGAGTAAATTATGTATAAGACTTTTGGATTGTGGTAGATAATTGAGATTTTTTTTAGAGTTTGTTGAATTTCTGATAAAACTTTCCGTACATCATTAAATGTTTCACTTCTAATTCCATACGATAAATGATCGATATTAAGTATTTATATGAATGTATAAAACATTCCAAAAATATTAGTTTAGATTAAAATCATTTGCCTTAAAATTTTAAGCATTATAAATTTCAATTTAAACATACAAAAAATCTCGATTACTGTATTATTGATTTTAAGTCCAATGAAACTACTTTGATCTCCAATAGGATAAATTTAACTGATTAATTTTTTTACATATCAGTCCAGAAATATTAATTTTTAATAAATATATTAAAAAATGAATGTTGTGATCTGACTTTAAAAGAACAAACTTAAAAACACACTACTTTATTATGTACACTATCATTTTTCTTTCTAATGCTCGATAGTAAGTAATAAACAGCAGCATAATGCGTAAACTATGTGATTTTTCTACTTTAGTTACTTAGTTTTAAAATGTATTTATAAATATGAAGGCCATCTAGTATTTCTGATTTATTGATGTCACTTAAAATTATGGGAACCAAAGAAAACATAAGACATATTTATATTAAAAAAATATGTTTGACGCGATGTAAAGACGAATTGTGCGGCAGACTAATTTATTATTAAGTACAAAAAATAATTGATTTGATACGAAGGAAAAAATTTTTTAAAGAAGAGGTTGATTTTGAAAAGAGTACAATTTGAACGTTAAACAATATGGATGTATCGTGAGAAAAAATAAACTCTTAAATATATACATCTCTTTAAAAAAAAAAAAAGTCCAAGTTCTTTACAATGTTTTTATTAAATATACATCTCAAGAGATAAAAAAAAACATACACATGCATGTCAGTACATGTTCATATCTGTAACATTTTCATTCCGATACATTCTATTATTTTATTCAAATTGAATTGTGCTGTACTCACAACAGTAGTTTTTAAGATAAAAAGTAAAAATTCCTTTGTTATTTTTTTTCTTTTTCGAAACCAAACAATTTTTGTTTGTTGACAAAAAATATGTCAATATTCATAAATTTATTCAACGAAAAATAATACTCGTCACAATCTAAAATTTAGTTTTTATTTTATCAGAATATTAGTTGTCTTTCTTCGAACTTTGTTTGCCGTTAACAGCTGTTTAACGATTTTTAACATTAAAAAAATACCGAAATTCTGATAAACGATTTGTTTTAGAAAAGAGAACAAAGTTAGAAATTGATTAATAAAGAATGTTAATGTTTAATTTGATTCAAAGATTCGCTTTTTCAATTATTTCTTAGAAATACTTGAGTTTTTTTAAAGAACTAGGGGGCTACGCCCCCTGCTCGCTAACGCTCGCCAACCCCCGGAATTGCTGCGCAATTCCATTGGCCGCTTCGCGGCCGGCAGGGGGCTTCGCCCCCTGCTCGCAACCCTCCGACAACCCCCGAGAATTACTACGCAGTGTCTGTGTTTGCTCCACAACGAAACATGCAAGACTATTAAGAGGATACTGCCAATGCAGGAATGCTCATGTGTAAGACCTGCTCGCCAAATCGGGCGATACGCGCGACAAGATTGGCTCGCAACACAAAGAGGTTAACACCTGGATGTGGGTAGCAGATGACGAACTTTTAACAAATAGTTTAGTTTTGAGAATTTGTCTGTAGGGGGCTTCGCCCGCTGCGCAATCTCTCTCTGCTGAGAGGCTAGGGACCTCAGAATTGTCACACCGGCACCCAACGAAGTGGTCCCCTGAGGGTCAAAATAATTTTGGAAAAAGCAAGAAGTGGAATAAGAACACAATCCGTTGGGTCTGTTTCGACAAAAGGTGCCTAATACTTGACTATGCACACCTTTCCACACCACCCATGAGGTAGTGTGCTCGGCTCGCTTTCTTTTTACGTGGTTTCGCCAGTAGCCCTAATCCACGATGAAGGATTGTAACCCAAAAAAATAACTTGGGGCTTGTGCACCCAATCAGTTGAGGCGTTCGCCTGTCTATTTTGGAGATATATAAAAATATGTATAAAAAGATGAAGACCATGGGTCGCCACTCCAGTACTTACGAAAAGTGAGAAGATGGAACAGAGGAAAACTATGCCATTGTGGCTCAATCAAAATAAGATGAAACAGCGAAAAAAAATACATGGGAGAAATCTCTAAGAGTATTAATAATTGAAGCACTAAGCTTCAAGACATAAGGATAATAGAGAAGATTACATTGTGTACTCGACCAAGGTCAAGCGTCTCATGGGATGCCGGAAAGGCTAATGAAAATGTTACGAGTGAGCTTTTCAACTACACTAACTATACATTTGATGGAGAAACAAGGTCGGAACAGAGAACCGAATTTCACAGTCGATCAAGCAGGATGGGTCAGGGAAAGTTATTCCACAGAAGGTCAAGCTGGATCAAGGGCTCCTGATATATATCCATCAGAAGGGTTCAGTGAAGCACGTCCAATTGCTCAAACAGTATGGGACAGAGACTACAGAGAACCGCAACATCTGCTTCTTCCACCAGTGTGGGACATAGAGCCTAAACCTCTACTTCCTCTACCGGTATGGGACAGAGACTACAGAGAACCTCTACTTCCTCTTAAAGAGCCTAAACCTCTACTTCCTTTACCGGTATGGGACATAGAGCCTAAACCTCTACTTCCTTTACCGGTATGGGACAGAGACTACAGAGAACCTCTACTTCCTCTATGGGACAGTGAGTCTAGACCCCTACTTCCTTTACCAGTATGGGGCAGGCAATCGAATTGGGATGTTGACTCCGAACAAACTGGATGGACCATCAAAAGAAATCCTAATGCAGATCGATCAAGATGGAACAGATTGAAATCATGTGGGTCAATCAAGATGAGAATAAAAAATAAATTTAAGCATAATTCAAACTGATTAAAATATTATGTGTGAAATTATATTCATCTCTGCAGCATCACCACATTTATTATTGATATAGAACACAGGTAAACTATTACATTGTGGCTTTTTTAATTGATATGATTGATTTGATTTTTGATTGATTTTATGGGATTTGGAGGCAACAGGACTACCTTCTCTGGAGAAGTGATAAGATGGAACAGAGGGAAACTATGCCATTGCGGCTCAATCAAAATAAGATGAAACAGCGAAAAAAATACATGTGAGAAATCTCTAAGAGTATTAATAATTGAAGCACTAAGCTTCAAGACATAAGGATAATAGAGAAGATTTCATTGTGTACTCGACCAAGGTCAAGCGTCTCATGGGATGCCGGAAAGGCTAATGAAAATGTTACGGGTGAGTGTTATAATGTGTTTATAATACAGGTTCCTGGAGACTATTTCCCTCCCCTTGAGGGACATCTCTAAATTGTGGAGGTGGCGCGTGATAGATGGCAGCATCTGTGAAGTATATGTGTGCATGTGAGTGTGTGTTGTGAAAGTCTTACTTGACGAAGGATTATAAGCGGCTCTCTGAGCAAGCACATCACCACATTTAATATTTATATGGAACACAGGGAAACTATCCCATTGTGGCTCAATCAAGATGGGACAACAAAATAAATTGAAACGTGGATGATGAATAAATATAAACTTTTAAAAGTTCCATAACAAGTAGCCAGAAGATTATTTAGTTATTACTTAACTTTTATTAGTTATTACTATACTAATTTGTTGTGATTATTCATAATTTTCTACGCTGATCTTCATCTTGTGAAGAACGCAAAATAGCTACCTTAGTTTTTATGGGATTTGGAGACAACAGGACTACCTTCTCTAGAGAAGTTATAAGATGGAACAGAGGGAAACTGTGCCATTGTGGCTCAATCAAATTGAGGAAACAAACAACGAAACAAATACATGGGTGATATCTCTAAGAGTATTGAGAAAAACCCAATGGACCGATAGCATATTTATCTTTGATAGCAATGAAGAGGAAAGAATTTGAAAATAAAAGTGAGAACAGAGGGAAACTGTGCCATTGTGGCTCAATCCTAACAAATTGTTAAATAAAAATCATAAAACGAACAAACCGCTGCGCAATCTCTCTCTGCTGAGAGGCTAGGGACCTCGGGATTGCCACACCCGCACCCAACAATGTGGGCCCCCTGAGGGTCAAAATTATTTTGGAAAAAGCAAGAAGTGGAATAAGAACACAAGTCCTTGGGTCTGTTTCGACAAAAGGTGACTAATACTTGACTATGCACACCTTTCCGAACCACCCATGAGGTAGTGTGCTAGGCTCGTTTTGTTTTTACGTGGTATCGCCAGTAGCCCTATTCCACGATAAAGGTTTTTAACCCAAAAAAAATAACTTGGGGCTTGTGCACCCGATCAGTTAAGGCGTTTGCCTTTCATGCGTTAGCTCCCAAGTTCGAGAGTTGGAAAACAAATACAACTACACAAATCAAACAAAAAGAACTAAAAAAATATATTATTCAAACATCAAAAGATCTACATAAGGATACACACAAATAATAAAAGAAAAAAATTGAGGACAATGCAATAGATAAGCTAAACAAATACAGCCAAGCATTATGTAAACCTTATTAAGGAATTTTAAAGTCAAAAGAACAAAGCTGTAACATGTCTTTGTAAGCGACACACATCTGGAGAGTTCAAAATGGCACTGCGAATTAAAACTCTTAACCCTACAAAACAAGTTAGCTTGAGGATATTGCACCCAATGAGTTGAGGCGTTTGCCTGTTATGTTTTAGGTCCCACACCAGGAAAATAAATGACAGTAAATGATCTTTTAATTTCAGTGAGGCGTTCGCCTTTCATGCTTTAGCTCCGAGTACTTTGAAAGCAAATATAAATATAGATATTCAGAAATAAAAGAATTACTTTTTAAACATCCAAAAATGTACATAAGACTTCAAACAATAAATAAAGACAAACAATTGACAGCAAAGCAGTAAATAACAAATACAACACACCAATATGTAAACTTTATTAAAGAATGTCACAAAAATATTAATACATGTCACTATAATATTTCTTTATACACTATATTTGTAACACTTTGTTCTTCTTTAACAAAAATCTTGATGTTTTCTAGCGACACACATCTTGAGAGGGCTACATACAACTGTCCATGGGCAAAGATAGGACGATCGATATAAATGCCTACTCGTTGAAATGTCTGGCCTTGGGACTTGTTTATAGTTAGGGCGAAAGCAAGGCGAACAGGAAACTGTCTTCGGTATAAAACAAACGGTAGTTGTGAATCACCAATTGTGTTCAGCTGGATCCTAGGTATATCTACTACTGTCCCCTTTTTGTCTCCTGTAATTATTTTCAAAGTCAATACTCTTGTTTGAATTTTAAGAACCAATAAACGTGTTCCATTGCATAGCCCGTCAGCTATGCAGAGATTCCTGATCAGCATAACAATGCATCCAATTTTCAATTTCAACTTATGAGGTGGCATTCCGGGCGGCGTAAGTGAATGAAGGTACTCGTCAGAGTATCGCAAAGTCGCTTCTTCTTCTCTTGCATCACTTTTATCAATTCCACCTAAGGTTGCCTTGTCTATACTGTAACTAATTTGTTGTTCACCTGGTATTTTGGACAGTATCTTTTCATTCATACGATTTACTTCATCATTCTGAGGGGCTAATATAATACGATTTATGAGGTCATTCGACATGTCTTCTACGTCTTCGAAAAACCAAGCCGCCAAATCTGCACACGCTAAAGATTCGTCCACAGCAAGTTCTTCAAGTTCCCCATTGCCAAACTGCAACAACCAGTCAGCAAAGTGTCCTGCTCCGTTTGCCACCCGCATGTTTACTTTGAGATGATGAATTTCAAAGAGTTTCCAGAGGTATGAGGATTTTATGCACTCCGAGACAATTTGACCTCTGGTAGCCTTTTTAACTACGGGCAACACCTGCCTAAAATCTCCTCCTAATATGAATGTTTTTCCGCCAAAAGGTAGGCTGTTATTCATCACATCCTTCAGAGTACGATCGATGATCTCGAGAGCTTTTCTGGGTATCATGCTTGCTTCGTCCCATATTACGACATCGACTTCCTGCAGCCGGCGCTTGTCGCGAGGCTTTGTAAAGCAAATGCCCTCCTCGGTTAGTTGAATAGGCAAGTTGAAGAAACGATGTGATGTTGTCCCGCACGGCAGAAGAATCGAAGCAATTCCAGTCCAAGCTACGCAGGCAGTTTTCTTGTTCATGGCCAGGAGTCTGTGATAAATTGCATTGTACAGAAAGGTTTTGCCAGTTCCACCCGGACCATCGATGAAAAAGCATCGAGCGGGCCGTTCACACTCGCCTGAAATGCTGTCAATGACCCTCTTGTAAACGCGAAGCTGGTCCTCATTAAACTTTTCCACTATGTCGTTGCATTTTTGTGAATGGCTTCCAATATCAATGCACTCGACGGGAGAAGTGGAAATATCTGGTTTGGCGAGTCCGAAATCTTCACAAGTCCTGTTCTCAGAGTTGAGCATGGCTTCAATGTCGCAAAGAGCTCCCATGCTTGTGCCTCCACAATCTACCATCTCCATTTCAAAACGCTCCCACAGTTGCCTGGCATCTGAAGGTTCATCCCCAATTAAGTAGTAAGCAAAAAATCTCCGCATCTGCTTGGGCATCAATGTCTTCGCTGCTTCTTCCAATACAGCAATCGCTTCATCGGAGCACTCCGTTAATCCCATGGCAATCGCAGCTTCTCTGAATGTTTTATGAATAACATTGTCATGCGTTCTTAGATCTTCGTAGCAAGTGGCACCACGAATTCTGTTGAGAATTAACTTCAAATGAAACCTTTCAGAATCCCTGGGTGATACACTTACGAGGCGTCCAACTACTTTACATTTTCTTGTTCGAATGACCCATTTCTTGTCTTTTGCCCTCCATGAGTAACTGTTGGGCAAATCGCCATACAGAATTTCTCTTGCAGAAGAATCGTGCTTGTTGAGATCGAACCATCCTAGCAACATGGTCTTCTGTTCCTTACGCACAGCTTCTTCTTCTTGTCCTTCTTGGAACGTAACAAACTGCTGGCCGTCCAAATGCACAGGAAGCCGTATTACACTGTGACTCCTATCGTGTAAGGGTACTTCGTTTAACCTCCAAGCAGCTTCCATTGGCCCTACATAACGACTGTCCACATACTTCTTCACCTCGTCTTTCTCCTCATTTTTCATCTCCATTCTAGCCCGATCATGACCTTTGTGAATGTACTTGTGGATGTATTTTATCGCCATTTCAGAAGAACAATACTCGACGTTGAGGTGACAATCATATTTCTTTAAGAGGTATGGGTTGTGCGGCACCACCATTCTGTTGTCCACATACTGCACCATTCCATTGTGCCTGGCATGGTAGGCGTACATCTGATCTGTGTTATCTCTTCGCCTGTACTTGGGGAACCCATCTCCAGTCATATCAGTCTCCTCGCAAAATGGTTTTGGGAAATTCTTGGAACACAACTTCTTCTCTGCGTCCCAACACATCAATCCATCCACATGAGGACCATGCAACATGTGGCGTAACTGGTAGTAACGAAGAGAGGAATCTGTCTCGCTCAACTCTGCTGTGATGAATCTGTCCACATCTTTAGGCTGGAGGAGTTTGCAGTCTGTGCGGAGAGCCGCTAGGATATGAGCATGAGGAAGACCCCGTTTCTGGAATTCAATGGTATAAACGTAGTTGACAACGGGTCCCAGTACATTCTTCTCAATCAAATCCTTGATCAGTTGCTTAACTTTCGTTCCAAAAATATTCGTCACAATGGTGGGTATATCGTTGACTGTCGTACCTTTGATGAAATACTTCTTCAACACGCTAGTTATTTCAGTCCACCTGGGATTGCACGTCATTGTAATAAAGAAATCCGGTCTTCCTATCTTCCGACAAATGGCCATTGAGTCTTGATAAAGTTGCTGCAAACATCTTGGAGAACCTATATAGGTTGCAGGAAGAATGACTGCCGTGCCAAGTCGAACCTCATCTGCTGCATTCAACGCATTCTTCTCAACGTGGTCTACTATCCCTTGATAACACTCGGTACGTAATGCACCTTGGTTGTGTCGAATAAAGTCCAGACGTTGTCGCTCGACCAAAACGTAGCAGTTTATAATATACTGCTGAGTCAATCGTCCCGCATTCAACAAGGGATTGAAAGGTTCATCGGGGCGTAGAGCCAAGCGATGACCATAATACTGAACGGGGGAAATTTTTTTCCCTTTTGTTGTTTTCATATTGTAGGACCATCCAAAATCGCCGTGCGGAAACAAAATAGGAAACGTCATGGGATCAGAGTGCTGGCTGGATTGTTTCAGTATACTTGTCTCGCGGTTACCCTCTTGCTTGGGGTATACTTTCAAATCTACGCTCGGAACGGAACCGTTTTTCGAGTCGATTATCATTGCCACTTCGGATGTTGTAGGACGGTTGTACCTTCTTTTGTCATCAAATTCAAATTTCACAAAGTGCAACACAAATTCTTCTCCATGGATAGTCATATCACGCAGCATCTTATACTTTTCCGCATATGGATTTATTTGGCGCATCAATCTTTCAAGGCGTATGTTCAAATGAGGTCGATCAAAATCGATCCGCAGCTTTGAAGCTGCTTCAACATCATCGTATATGTAGATTTGTCCATTTCTAGGTGCATTTTCCCTGACATTTTCAAGAGACGTAGTGGCATGGTGATAGACCTGCCCTTGTATTTTTATAAGAGGTGGTCCTCTTTGCACTTCTTCTATGTGGGCTCCAAAAGTAGCAAAGGCAAAGGAGGAGTTGTATGCTCTAATCCTCTGTCTGAAATGCTGTGCATCTACGCATGTGCTAGTCAACAAATCCTGCAGCTCAGGAGGATACTCATGAAGCGGGGGAAGTTTCACCTGGCCATTGTGGCAGCAACTGTGCACACATCTTCCCTTCTGTTCAGTGAAACGAACAGCGCCACAATGCACACATTTAACTTTCATTTCGCCCATGGCAGACTTCTTTACATTTCCAAAAGCGCCACTTGTTATGTCACCAGCTGCTGTCTTCTTTGTTACACGTGTTTTCCGAATAGTAGTGCCAATTACTCTGTCTTCCACAAAATCATCTAGAGTTTCAGCTATTTCCATGTTGTCTTCTTCACTTACCTTATTAGTGCAAACAATACCTTGAGATGTTAAAGGTTGCCCAGATGTAAAGTGCCCTTGCGTTGAGTTTTGCTTCATTGACGACTGTTGCCTCAGATCTTGTCCTTTTTTTTCTGACATGTGATGACCCACATCATAAATTTGTGTGGAATCATCACTAAGTCCAACTTCATAAATTTGAGTAGAATTATCAGAAAGACTTGCATCATGATTTTGCGTGGATAGTTTTTCTTCTGTTATTTCCTGCGTGTTGTGTTTCTTTGTCTGCTCCTTCCATTTTTTTCTCATTTCCGACAATTGATTTCTCAGGTTTCGTTTTCTTTGTTTTTCTGTTTCTCTCCATTGTTCTTGTGAAACTTGCAGTAAATCTTTTCCTTTTTTTTCTGACATGTGATGATCCACATCATAAATTTGCGTGGAATCATCACTAAGTCCAACTTCATAAATTTGAGTAGTATTATCAGAAAGACTTGCATCATGATTTTGCGTGGATAGTTTTTCTTCTGTTATTTCCTGCGTGTTGTGTTTCTTTGTCTGCTCCTTCCATTTTTGTCTCATTTCCGACAATTGATTTCTCATGTTCCCTTTTTTTGGTTTTTCTGGTTCTCTCCGTTGTTCTTGTGAAACTTGCAGTAAATCTTTTCCTTTTTTTTCTGACATGTGATGATCCACATCATAAATTTGCGTGGAATCATCACTAAGTCCAACTTCATAAATTTGAGTAGCATTATCAGAAAGACTTGCATCATGAATTTGCGTGGATAGTTTTTCTTCTGTTATTTCCTGCGTGTTGTGTTTCTTTGTCTGCTCCTTCCATTTTTTTCTCATTTCCGACAATTGATTTCTCAGGTTTCGTTTTCTTTGTTTTTCTGTTTCTCTCCATTGTTCTTGTGAAACTTGCAGTAAATCTTTTCCTTTTTTTTCTGACATGTGATGATCCACATCATAAATTTGCGTGGAATCATCACTAAGTCCAACTTCATAAATTTGAGTAGTATTATCAGAAAGACTTGCATCATGATTTTGCGTGGATAGTTTTTCTTCTGTTATTTCCTGCGTGTTGTGTTTCTTTGTCTGCTCCTTCCATTTTTGTCTCATTTCCGACAATTGATTTCTCATGTTCCCTTTTTTTGGTTTTTCTGGTTCTCTCCGTTGTTCTTGTGAAACTTGCAGTAAATCTTTTCCTTTTTTTTCTGACATGTGATGATCCACATCATAAATTTGCGTGGAATCATCACTAAGTCCAACTTCATAAATTTGAGTAGTATTATCAGAAAGACTTGCATCATGAATTTGCGTGGATAGTTTTTCTTCTGTTATTTCCTGCGTGTTGTGTTTCTTTGTCTGCTCCTTCCATTTTTGTCTCATTTCCGACAATTGATTTCTCATGTTCCCTTTTTTTGGTTTTTCTGGTTCTCTCCTTTGTTTTTTTGCAACTTGATGACCCACGTCATAAGTTAGCGTCGATTCTTTACATTCACATATTTCCTGTGTCTGGCGATAAGTTTGTGTTGATTCTTTTTCTTCTGTTAATTCCTGCGTCTTGCGTTTCTGTGTCTGCTCCTTCCATTTTTGTCTCATTTCCGACAATTGACTTCTCAGGTTTCCTTTTCTTTGTTTTTCTGGTTCTCTCTGTTGTTCTTGTGAAACTTGCAGTAAATTGACGGAAGTACTGCTTTCGACTGGTAAAAACACATCGTAGTGACCCGAAACATCCAACCCAGTGAAACGAAGACGCCTGGCAGGTCCTCTGTGTGTATTGCTGCCTTCAAATATAGCTTGTAGTTTCCCTCCCCGATATACCTCTAACGTTAAAAACAAAATTTCTGCTGCCGCCATCAATTCGGCTGCAGATCCGTATGTCGTCAATTGATTCATATCGGCAGCGTAAGAATACCCGTCAATGTACTGATCGCCTTCTTGGTTACACGTATAAACCCCAAGTCGTTCCCAATTTTTAACTATATGATTGACGACCCATAATCTTATATCCCCCGAATGCCCTAAGTGACCATACACCAGGTGAGATAAACAATGAAATAAGCACGACCCATCTCCCGGCATGGGGACAATGTAATGAGGCTCATACGCACCATTACCAACAGATAAAATTTCTACTTCAAAAAACATTTTTTTTTCAGTTTATATATATGTATTATAATATACGACACATTAGATTACTTATAACTTACACGATCTGAAAGAAAATTTAATGTTAGTGCAAAACTTCAGTTGTATTATATATTTTATATAATCTAAATTATAACTAAATATTTAATGTAAATTCAAAATGATGCTTTTTGTTTCAATCAATTCGAGTAATAAATAGAACTAATAAAAGAATAGAAATAGAAAAAAAGAAATTTTTTATTTTTATATAAAATTTTTTTAATTTTTTATTTTTATAGCCACTTTTTCATTACAATGACAGTGATTGCGCCCTCTAGAAGGGAGATTGTAGGCTTTACAGCCCTTTTTAGTTTGCGCTGTAGCATGGTTTCAGACAGACAGACCGTTCATAAATAACCTAGAATTGTCATTAGATAAGATAATAATAAACTGTCGCGTAACTGAATACTATGAATACAAATATATTCATATGACAACATAAAGTACAGAAAATGTAATTTTATTACAGTCATTGCGCCCTCTAGAAGGAAGATTGCAGGCTTTATAGCCCATTACCCAGCTCGCCAGAAGAGACAGTCGCAAGAGACACACAAAGGACGACACAAACACATAGACAAATAACAACCCCCCCATTTATTGACAAACACAACCATCCATGCCTTTGCCGGGATTCGAACCCGAGCCCAGCAGCTCCAGAAACTTTTTTTTTCAAATTAGGAAATTTCAGAATGTATTATTTTTTTTTTTTCAGAGGAAAAGAACAGACTGGCTACAGATTCAAATTTTAAATAATTGAAAACCCGAATTATGTAACGCAAGAGGTTAGTTCGACGAACCAAAAGTACCTACCTATAACTTTCGCGTAAATGAGTACAAATATATTCATATGACAACATAAAGTACAGAAATTATAATTTTATTTGAAAATTAATGGAATTACAGGTAAAATCCTACTTTTTGGTCAAAACTTTTCAACATTAATTAGCCGTCAGAAGTATTTTGCAAGCAATATTAGTGTAATAAATAAATGGGGTTGTTTCACGGAGGATCTGGCAGCAGCTTCACAGTCTCTCCTTCATTTTCTCGAATTACTTTTGTTTTGCAGACCAAAGTTATTTATATTCAGGTTAGTGTGCTTGGTCACCGAAAAAAACCTGAATATATCTCGACCAACGAACCTACCAAAACAAAAGTAATTCAAGAAAAATGAAAACAAGACTGCGAAGCTATTGCCAGATCCTCCATGATACATTTATCGTCGGTCAAATGACTAAATTACGAATGTGCTATACACAGGGACGAAAAAACTTTTTACTGTTAAGCCCAGTGTGTAAAATAAGCACGACAGCTAATCTCTAGAATTGGTATACATTCGTGGTTGTACCAGACTACATTCTTAGATTTTGTATTACAAATTTTCTGCAGCTTACACCTTTATTAAAGCAGATACGACAGTGATTGCGCCCTCTAGAAGGGAGATTGTAGGCTTTATAGCCCATTACCCAGCTCGCCAGAAGAGACAGTCGCAAGAGACACACAAAGGACGACACAAACACATAGACAAATAACAACCCCCCCCCCATTTATCGACAAACACAACCATCCATGCCTTTGCCGGGATTCGAACCCGAGCCCAGCAGCTCCAGAAACTTTTTTTTTCAAATTAGGAAATTTCAGAATGTATTATTTTTTTTTTTTTTCAGAGGAAAAGAACAGACTGGCTACAGATTCAAATTTTAAATAATTGAAAACCCGAATTATGTAACGCAAGAGGTTAGTTCGACGAACCAAAAGTACCTACCTATAACTTTCGCGTAAATGAGTACAAATATATTCATATGACAACATAAAGTACAGAAATTATAATTTTATTTGAAAATTAATGGAATTACAGGTAAAATCCTACTTTTTGGTCAAAACTTTTCAACATTAATTAGCCGTCAGAAGTATTTTGCAAGCAATATTAGTGTAATAAATAAATGGGGTTGTTTCACGGAGGATCTGGCAGCAGCTTCACAGTCTCTCCTTCATTTTCTCGAATTACTTTTGTTTTGCAGACCAAAGTTATTTATATTCAGGTTAGTGTGCTTGGTCACCGAAAAAAACCTGAATATATCTCGACCAACGAACCTACCAAAACAAAAGTAATTCAAGAAAAATGAAAACAAGACTGCGAAGCTATTGCCAGATCCTCCATGATACATTTATCGTCGGTCAAATGACTAAATTACGAATGTGCTATACACAGGGACGAAAAAACTTTTTACTGTTAAGCCCAGTGTGTAAAATAAGCACGACAGCTAATCTCTAGAATTGGTATACATTCGTGGTTGTACCAGACTACATTCTTAGATTTTGTATTACAAATTTTCTGCAGCTTACACCTTTATTAAAGCAGATACGACAGTGATTGCGCCCTCTAGAAGGGAGATTGTAGGCTTTATAGCCCATTACCCAGCTCGCCAGAAGAGACAGTCGCAAGAGACACACAAAGGACGACACAAACACATAGACAAATAACAACCCCCCCATTTATCGACAAACACAACCATCCATGCCTTTGCCGGGATTCGAACCCGAGCCCAGCAGCTCCAGAAACTTTTTTTTTCAAATTAGGAAATTTCAGAATGTATTATTATTTTTTTTTTTTCAGAGGAAAAGAACAGACTGGCTACAGATTCAAATTTTAAATAATTGAAAACCCGAATTATGTAACGCAAGAGGTTAGTTCGACGAACCAAAAGTACCTACCTATAACTTTCGCGTAAATGAGTACAAATATATTCATATGACAACATAAAGTACAGAAAATATAATTTTATTACAATGACAGTGATTGCGCCCTCTAGAAAGGAGATTGTAGGCTTTATAGCCCATTACCCAGCTCGCCACAACAGACGCACAAAAGACGACAGAAACACATAGACAAATAACACAAAACATAGACAAACACAAGATCATTGCAAGCACTTAAATTCATGCCTTTGCCGGGATTCGAACCCGAGCACAGCCTAAAGTAGAAAGCTTTCTTTTTTAAAACATTTCAGAAAATTTTTTTAAAACAGCAACTTACCCATTTCTTGAAAAGTTTTTAAATCCATGCCTTTGCGGGGTTCCATTTATTACACAAATTGAATATGAAACAGAAGCAATCATTGAATTTTACATTTGTTGTTGTTGAAATACGAAAAAAAAAATAATCACAAAGCGGTACGAAGAAAAAACTCAAATAAATAACAATAAAAATAAATAACAATAAGAATAAATAAAACAAAGCTAAATTACACAAATTTTTTTGATTGAAATTTTTAGTAACACTCCACTATCCAGAGCACGTTAAGCACAAAAAAAATGTTGATGTTGCCATTACAAGAAAAAAATGCAACTGTGATTTCAGTTGTAGTAATCAATGTGCGTATTAAAATAATTAAAAAAAATAATGTGAATTTTTGAATGATTGTTAAGCGACAATGATTGAAAAAAATATAAGTTTTCATTTTTGGTATCATTTAAAGTGAAATTACACCAATAAAACATTTTTCGAACACTATGTTTGGTTTGGTTGAAAACTTATAAATTTTGGTAGGCAAAATACAATTTTTGGCTTTTTTATTTTTTTTTAATTAAAAAACTAATTGGAATATTTTAAAAATATTTTGTGGAGATAAAATTTGGACCATTTTCTACGTTCCAAAAAAAAAATTGGAGTTGTACTATAAGAATTGTGTCGTAGAGATTAAAAAATCATGACTGTAATTCCAAAAAAAAATAATAAAGTACCCATAACTTACGAACCGGCTATATATTGGGTATATATGCAATTAGCAATTTGTTCATAATAAGAAGTCTACAAAATACTAAAAATTCAGAAAAATCGTAGAAGCCAATTTTTTTTTATTTCAATTTAGGCTAAATACGCCTTTTTTGCTCTTTTACAAACTATTTTTTATTAAAAAAACTAATTTGAATTTTAAAAAAATGCCTTGCAGACAAAAAAACCTATACTCTTTTCTACATTTAGTAAAAAAATGGGAGAAAATTGGTGAAAATTGTGCCGCACAGATCAAAAAGCATGACTGTAAATAACAAAAAATAAAATAAAAAAAACCCATAACTTACAAACCGGATATATATTGGACATACATGCATTAGCAATTTGTTCATACATAAGAAGTCTACAAAATACTAAAAATTCAGAAAAATCGTAGAAGCCAATTTTTTTTTATTTCAATGTAGGCTAAAAACGCCTTTTTTGCCCTTTTACAAACTATTTTTTATTAAAAAAACTAATTTGAATTTTAAAAAAATGCTTTGCAGACAAAAAACCTATACTCTTTTCTACATTCAGTAAAAAAATGGGAGAAAATTGGTGAAAATTGTGCCGTACAGATCAAAAAGCATGACAGTAAATAACAAAAAATAAAATAAAAAAAACCCATAACTTACAAACCGGATATATATTGGACATACATGCATTAGCAATTTGTTCATACATAAGAAGTCTACAAAATACTAAAAATTCAGAAAAATCGTAGAAGCCAATTTTTTTTTATTTCAATGTAGGCTAAAAACGCCTTTTTTGCCCTTTTACAAACTATTTTTTATTAAAAAAACTAATTTGAATTTTAAAAAAATGCTTTGCAGACAAAAAACCTATACTCTTTTCTACATTCAGTAAAAAAATGGGAGAAAATTGGTTAAAATTGTGCCGTACAGATCAAAAAGCATTACAGTAAATAACAAAAAATAAAATAAAAAAAACCCATAACTTACAAACCGAATATATATTGAACATACATGTAATTAGTAATTTGTTCATACATAAGAAGTCTACAAAATACCAAAAATTCAGAAAAATCGTAGAAGCCAATTTTTTTTTTTTCGATTTTAGTCAAAAAAAGCCCTTTTTTAATTTTTAATTAAAAAACTAATTGGATTTTTTTAAAATTATTTTGTGGACATGACACTTAAACCAATTGAGACCTTCAGTAAAAAAATTGGAGTTGTACTCCAAAAATTGCGCCGTACAGATCAAAAAAGCTTACTTTTTTTTAATATAGAGAGAAATCTTAATAAACATATGATAAACTCTATAAATATTGAACTAGTACTTTAAACAAAAAAAAAATGTATAAGTATTTCTTGAAATTGCTTTCTATCGTTAAACTACATAGTCAAAAAATATTGTAAGTTTAGAATTGATAAGACATTAATACACATTTTGAGTTGTTTCATTAACTTTCCCAAAAATGTTTTTTTTCTCATTTATTGTTGTAATAGCAAAAAAAAAAATATTATTACTTTCATGAAATTTAAAGTTCTTTTTGATATGTTTATACATGATACGTGGAATTTAAAAAAACAGGGCGACTATCGAAATATTTGCACTCGTATTTTTGGTATGTCTGTAATACACACTAGATGGCGCTCTAAGAAAAGATCGACATTATACTACTAATTGGATTACAATGTAAATTTATACAGGGATACTTTTTCAGATTTTAAACAAACACACATGATATAAATATACTAGACAAGTAACCACTTTAACGCAATCATTGAATGTAAATTTTTAATGCCTATCCACCAAACGGTTGTTACTATTAGTCTAGTTTTATTTTTACAAATAATTACGCTTTAATAACTTTTTAATATAATCTTCAACAAAAGAAATCTATGTTATATTTAAGTAGTTTTCAAAAAGATTTTAAAGAAAGAAATCTATGTTAAAAGTATGAATGTCATCATCCAAAGTTTCAGTATTTAAACACACCTGTTTGTTTTTAGATATTTTGAATAAACTTATATTTTTTTAAGAAATTTATTTTGAATTTTCAAATAAAGGACCATTCAAGGGAAGATTTTATTTAAAAAAATTCATTCGATGTTTATTATAAATTATTTTAGAAAAAAAATAGTAGATGCATTCTTTATTGTAAAGTATTTTTTGCTTATTTCCAATTTTTTATGCATGAGAAATTAAATTAGAAATTGCGATTTTGTTTTGTGATTTTGTTTTTACAATATACATAACCATACGTAATTTATAATTTTTTTAAATCTTAAATGATGATATTTAAGTTATCATTTAAAGCTTTAATGTTCGTTTGGCATTTTAGTTTTTAAACTCAAGCTCTCCTCCATATTTTCTTCATGAAAAATGAAGCAGTTATGCAATTAACGTTTCCCAGGTTCCGTAGTTATTAAACAAATGTAAAGTACTTGAATTGACGCAATTAAGGTTGATAATCATAAAACACGCAACAATGGGAAACAATGTACTAATTCTTGTAAAATAATTACAAAAAAGTAAAATTATATTTTTAATGGTTGATGTCATTCACAAGATGTTTTCCGTATTGATTTAGTATTTTTTCATTATTATCTAAAAATGCTTAACATTATTTTTATTTGTTGAAAAGAATATGTTACCGTTAATCCATATTTTTGGTAAATCACAGGCATTAAAGTGTTCAACTGAATAAATTGTTGAGATTTTTTTTGTCTATATGTCATTGCAATGCTTTTTTATTATTTTTCTTTCAATCCATTTACCAGTTGAAGCGATAGCATTTATTTTTGTTAATGATACTTGAAAAATATATTGTTGCAATATCCAGTTAAATATAAACGTTTCACTGTTAGAATATGTATTGTTAAACATTCATTTTTATATTACAATAGATTTCAACAATAGAAATATTTTTATAATATATTTAATTCAGTGCCACTTTAGGATTTGAGCACTTAGTCGGATAACATACTTGCTCCCTAAACTTATTTAAAATATTTTAATTATTTTTCATAAATGTGATTTGCTTTTGTAAATATTCAGCAACTTAGTTATGGTAAGACGATTTCCTACCATATCCTGGTTTATTTTAAGCACAAACTTAATTGTGTATTTTTTCAAAAATATTTTAACTACTGTTTAATTGCTTGCTGGAAAGCATTGATATTTTGCAGCTATGTTAGCGTAAAATATTTCTCTCGTTAAACCTCATGGGCGATTTTTTTCACTGTACCGCACATGGTTTGAACTGTAGCTAGAAATATCCCGCTGTTCATTTGCTTAATCTAATTTTCTCTCCAAACTTAAGGAAACTGCAAAATATAAAGATTAATTTGACACCCACATTAATTATAATAAATGTTCTTAAATGATTCAAATTCTTTCAAAAATGCGTAAGTCCGAATATTGTGTGTAAGGTTTAATGTTCGCAAACGATTATAAGTTTAGCTAATAGTGTTTACTGATTAATACATTTTCATTCCAGGTGAAGATTGGTTTAGGATGAACTTCCTTTATCTTTCGCTCTTGTGTTTTTAGACTTGAAACGAGACAAATGAAATAGAAGGGCCAGAGCTAGTGAAGTTTCTTATTGTGAAAAGAGTGAACAACAAGAAACTTCACGTTAAAAACCAAAGAAAAAGACAAGAACCTGTAGATCGAGAAGGAAGTGAACTTTTATATTGTGAAAGGAGAGCACAATAGGAATTTTACTTTTAAAAACTGAAGTACAAGACAAGAACCGAAGCATCAAGACAGAAGGAAACTTTCTTATTGTGAAAAGAGTTCACAATGATAAGTCCAGTTTCTAATCCCAAACACAAGACTAGAACCGCCAAGAAGGAAGGAAGTTTCCTTATTGTGAAAGGAGTGCACAATAAGATTTTTACCTTTGAAACTGAAGTACAAGACAAAGAACCGAAGAACCAAGACAGAGGGAAACATTCGTATTGTGAAAATAGTTCACAATGAGAAGTCCAGTTTCAAATACCAAAACCAAAACTAGAACCACCGAGAAAGAAGTGAATTTACTTATTGTGAAAATGGCGCGCAATAAGAAATTTCACTTTTAAAAACTAAGAAGATGTCATGAAACGAAGTTTCAAAATATGATGAAACTTTTTTATTGCGAAAATTATGCAAAAGAAATTATGCAACAAGAATAAAATGTTATTTTACTGCAAAATGATCTGTGTACTATTATAAACTTTTAGTTTACAAGAACATCAGGGCAAGAACCAAAATACCAAGAAGAAAATACAATTTATTTCGGTGAAAAGAGATTTGCGGTAAGGAACCGTCTTTAAAATTCTTAAAACAAATCTTAAATCGGAGAAAATTATAAAAAGTAAGTGAATTTCCTTACAGTAAACATTATATTGTTTTTTTTTAATGTGAACATTAGGAAAAATAACTGTCAAACTCCAAATATAAGACAAAAATGAAATTAGCAAGGATTTTCCTATCGTAAACAATTTTTTGGGTAGGACGGCATTTTTTTTCATCATATATAGAATTTAATACGTAATTTTTCTCTGTGAGAGTCCAATAATAGTAAATTATCATGGTTTGAACTTAGACTTGCTGAATATAATTTTAACTGGCTGCCCCCCCATAACCGTTTAACCGGTTCATTATAATTAAATTTAGTAATTATTTTTATTTTTTTTAAATGCACAATTTATGTTGCAAAAAAGTTCCGGAAATATTTTATGCTTATTTTACATCAATCCTACTTTAAACCATAAAAAAAACTGCTCACCTTTACTATCAGCCGCCCCGGTGGCGCAATCGTTAGGATGCTAGTCTTTGGAGATGCTGGGGTCGGGCTCGAATCCCGGTCAGGCATGGATGTTTGTGACCGACAATAAATGTTGTTATTTATCATGTGTTTGTGTTGTCCTTTCTTTGTGTGTCTCTTGTGCATGTAAAAACTCTTTCTGTGTCTGTCCCACATGACGAAAGCTTATAAGCGGTTCTCTGAACAAGCACACAAGCTGGAATATATATACCTACCTTACCTTACCTTTACTATCCCACAAAGTCACAACCTTTTCCCCATATCCAAAATGAGTTGGGTTATAGATGCAATAATAATCTCTCAAACAACGTGTCGCATCGAAAAACTTTGTTTCGTATTTTCATTTATGACTTCGGGGCATAACAACCCCAGAGCTATAATCTTTAGAATAGTATCATTGGTGCAGCTCACAAGAAAATCCTCACAAGAAAATCAATCGGAATCGAAAATAGCTAGTGGACAATGCTCCAACGAGCATAACTCCACGCAACTTGAACAAAAGCCACAAGCAATAGATATCGGAGATGTCACGGAAACCAAACGAGATTTAAAGGAATTCCTTCTTACCACTCATTGTTGTTTCGAACACTTGAAAAGATGATCATGGAAGCAATTCATTTTTAATTTTACCTGTTCATGTAAATTTCTCAGGTGTTGGCTCGTTACTTGACTGCGTCTCTAAACTACCACAACCAATAGTCATCAAGTGGCTCTAGTGCAACGATGTTCAAACTATGTCTAACCAGTTCATGTAAATGACAACACTAATTAAGTATACTGTGTTTACTACATATAAAGGAACCTAATAGTTTACTAGCAACTTATTCCGTCTTAGTATAAAAATACTAAACCAATTTCGATAACTTCTAATGCCTGGAATTTTGTTGCTGCAATTTTTTTCACTATATTCCTGATAACATAAAAACTCAGATAAGATCTTGCCCTTCTTGTTCCAAATCGAACTTTAACATAGAATTTTAGTTATTACATTGATATTTTTAAAAAAAATTCCTCAAATTAAAGTCAAACAAGTTTCACAAATTTTTTTTCTTTCAAAATGACAATTCTGTCATATTTTAATGTACTAGCTTAGGGTTTTCATTGATTGGTTGTCCTGCTCTTTTTATTGGAACTTTGACAAATAAACTCAAAATAATTCGATTATCAATTGATGTAAAATAAATTTGGAGTTCATATTTTGTTCGAAATAAATTTAAATATGAAATATTAAAGGCATGTTTAAAATTTAATTTAGCAAACCAGAGTATTTGTGTTAAAAAAATATTTAACTAGTTTATAAGTTTTTATAACATAAAAATAGTGATTAAAACATTAATTTTGCAAATAACATCTATTTTGGAAAAACAAAATCCTCTTTAACTGATTTCAAACAAAAACTCAAACATCATAACCCCAAGTCATTCCTAGGGTCCTAGGGATATTAAAGTACTGCAGGGGGAAGGGGTATTTCCGATCGTCTTTGGTTATGTCTTTTTTTATATTTATTTTATGATTTTTTTCTCTTACTTTTCGGAAATTGAAGTGAAAAAAAGGACCCTAGTTTTGGAATGGAATTCTTTTCTGATAGATATGTGACCAGATGCTATCTTGGTTCATACTAATGAAAAAGGGAAGGAAGGGTGGAACCCCAAATTAAAAATTGGGTTTGGTCCAAAGGAAATTGAGATAATGGGTCCGATGTTTGATATCCGTTTCTTGGTTTCTTATTGCAAATATGATTATTCAGTTTTACAATACATATTACGCTTAGCATGCGGAAGGTCCCAGGTTCGGGTCCGGACATTGCCAAAATAGCTGCCGACCTATAAATGGCCCGCGCAGCCAAAAATGTCCGACGAATAATACCCCGTGTAAGGGAGTGCACGTTAAATATCCTTCAAAGTCCTAACGCTGCGTACGATGTCGCCCTTAACGGTTGCGTTGGGTGCCTATTCAGGTGTTGGCTCGTCGCCTGACTGTGGTTCTAAAATACGACGCCCGTCGCCAATAGCCCTCGTGTAGCTCTAGTGCGACGATAATTCAAACCAAACCAAACTACAATACATATTAATTTAGTATTTTTGAAATTGATATAACTATACTTTAAATTATTGAGATTATATGAACGATTTTTTTAGAGAATTTCCATAAATTTCTAATGAATGGTTTATAATTTTCTTTTTAAAATATAGAAGAGTTAGAATTTATAGTTTCAAACTTAGTTTTAACTAAAATTTTCATTTTTACTTTTTGAACAATAAGCACATAAAAATAAATTGTTAATTAAAATTGTCTTTATTGGCTAAGTGAGTCGATTAATTCAAAACATCACGATCTTAAATTTTTCCAAATATCTTATTCTAAATTTCGATATGTATGCATAGAATGCATTCAATTTAATAACTATATATTATCAAAACACGTTAATGTTTTTTTTAACTGTCTTTTGATAAGTTCCTAAGCTCCTTTTTCTAAAATGAATTGAAAAAAAAACTCTTACACACTTATTTTTAATTAAAAAAATAGTCTTTTTTTACATAATTTAAGTAAGAAACGATAGAAACCAAATTGCAGTCAAAGAACTTTAGATATAACGTATCTTAAATCTTTTACTAAAGCGAAAAAGAAAGCTAAGTACTAAAAAAGTACAATTAATGTGCTTTCTTATTAACAGTAAACTATTTAATTCTTACTTTTGCGTCAGAAATAATTACTGTAATCATCGAAGATTTGTAACGTTTCCCTAAGTTTCCGTTGAAGAAAAAAAAATATACCATCTGGGAAATTGGAATTTAGTTCGCGTTAGCGTAATTCTTTTCATTTCTAACGTTAAATCGTCCGATTTAATTAGTATTCAAATGAGAGTGACCATCAAATGACAATGAAACTTAAAAGTATGCTTCTATTTCACTTGATTGGTGTCATGAATCTTGGTATTTAAAGGTTACTTAAATAGGTGATTATTTTTATTTTTAAAAAAATAAAATGAGACAAAGATTGTTTTAATTATGTGTGTACATAAATAAAAATTAAATAGTGACTTATAACTGCAATTTGTATGTTTTTTTCGTTAAGTTTTTTACTTGCTTGAAAATAAACGGCAACTAAATAAACATAAAAAATATTTTCTTATGATTTACAGTAAAAAATACGGCTCTCTTATAATAAATGTCTTGGAAAATTATGATTAAAAATTAATGATAATGACATTAAAAATAATTTTATATGAACTCAAACACACTCAAAAAGTTAAATTAACCTTATAGTAAATCAAATTTGCGTTAATTTTAAACAGAGTAATTCATAAATGTACTTTTATGCGGAAATAAAATCTTTTTTGTGTTTTCCTCATCCAACATTAAACACATAATAACCGAAGCGCCATCTATCGCCCAAGTGTTATAATACAATCGTACGAAAATCCGGGAAAAAATACACTATGAATAACTTAATTTTTTTTATTTCCTATGAAGACTTTATTCAAGGGAAAAAAATATTTAAAAAAAATGCGATTGTATAAAAGAAGCATACATAGTAAATTAAAAAAGGATAATATATTTTTAAGAAGTGCTAAATAGCCTAGTAAATAATTTATATTAAGATACAAATATCGAAACAGATTACTTTATATTTAATTTTCGTAGCTTATATTTCAGCATTCAGTTAGCAGTTTGTTTGATATAATTATATGGAATATTTTTTATCTTAGTATTAAAAATATAAAAATAAAAGAAATCAAAATATTGTGAAGCATTTTAATACAAATAGTTCTTATTTATCCGTATACCTATGCCCCACAAATTCGGATAAAATCACATGTCATATAAATTATAATGGAGGGAATCAAATGTAATAAAATAGAAAGGCAAATTTAATAATTAAACTTACTGGTCACAATAATTTAAAAGTTTATTAATAAAGTTCACTGAAACGTTAACACCAAAAACCAACCAAATGAAAAATCTAATTCATTTCAAACGAATAAAATTTGTAATAAAAGAAACTAAATAGTAATACAGCCCCTACAAGTCCTCTAACATATGATGCGCCTAAATTAACAACATGTCCTAATTGTCAGACGGTCTTCAGCAAGAGCACGCTGGGTCCCGTTGTGATCTTGTTTGGTGACAAATACCCCCTCTCCACATCCCTATGCTTCCCCTTATCCTTTTAACATCATTTATCAAGACAATTGAGGGGTAAGGATATTTTTAATCTCATCTTTTCATTTGCACTGATGACACGATAGAGAGCATTTTTGTAATGGCGAAAACATGGCCGGGAATCATGTAAGAGGGTGGCGAAGAAGGCGAGTCTTGAAATGTTGTGTAGAGATATGAGTGTTTGTTGGTTTTCAAGAACGGATTTGGTATTTTACGTTATTTTTGCGCAAAAGGGTCTGAAAACTATTAAGTTTGAACTATTTATTGAATTTGAAACTGTAAAAAATTTCAACATAAAATTAGCGATTTGGGTTTATGCTGTGCGTCAAAACAAATGTTCACTGAGAACTGCTACTATTTCTCTTAAGCTTTTTCAATCCACGACAAAACATCTTATTATGTAAGGTATGAAAAATACACTTTTAATCTTTATTCTAGCCTCTCAACCTATACTTACTTCAATCGTTCAACGTGCAAAAAATAAAAATAAAGTTATTTAAATGCAGGCATGGTACATATATCTTCCAGCTTGTGTGCTTGTTCAGAAAACCGCTTATAAGCTTTCGTCAAGTGGGACAGACACAGAAAGAATTTTTACAGTCACAAAGAAAGGAATAACACATAGACAAATAACAACATTTATTGACGGTCACAAACATCCATGCCTGACCGGGAACGAAACCGACCCCAGCAGCTCCAAAGGCCAGCGTGCTAAAGATTGTGCCATCGGGGCGGCCAGTGCAGGCATATTACGTTTTGTTATAAGGTTTCAAAAAAATATGTTAAATACTCCATTTAAATAACGATTCACACAGCGAAATTAGGATTGTAAAATTTTCGCATAGTTTATCCTAAAGCATAAGTACATTTCCGAACTGTTCGTCAATTTACATCACACTTATACGAAATTTTCTTATAGGGATCAAAATGGAATATTTTTATAACGTTCCGCAAAATCACCTGCTAAAAACCATTTTAATTATCAAGCATGGTTAAATTAAAAAGTTTGAAAATAACAAATACGGAAAACAAGAAAATATATCTTTAATGTCCCTAATTGCGTGTAGCTTGTTTTTAAAAAGGATCTTTAAAGGAAACTGGATGTGTTGTTTTGTCATTTGAAGGCAAAGATCATGAACTGCAAAATATGTAGTACTTTGTCTCAAGAAATAAATACAAAGGCGAATAATGCAACAAATAATGTAATTAATTTTTAACATTAACATTCCATATTTTGTTTTTGAAAGCCTAATTTTCAAAGGGAATGAAATTTAACTGAAGGTTTCGTATTGACTATTTTACGGAATATGCATGTTTATATCTATAATAATAAAAGAAAGAGTCTGTCTGTGTGTCTGTCTGTGTGTATGTCTGTTGATCGCAAAAGACCTACTTAGACTGCACTAAAAAATTCGACATTTTTAATATAGATTCCTTTTAATACCTACGTGTGCACCTGAGGCTTAGTTTTTTCATATTTGATTGTGATTTTTAATTAATATAATTAGTTTCAAAAATACGTCATCCACGTGGGATTGCGAGACCATAACATGGCTTGAAAATACATGGACCGGGCCGAAACGGGGGCTTGAAGCCTTCCTCTATTAGTTTGATTGGTTGAGATATATGCACTCGCCCTAAGGCTGTTTCATCCTCTATTAGTGTTTGCTTTTTTAAGTGCGCATGCACTAACACGAATTTAATTTTGTTATGATTTTGAGTGCATTTTCACAAGTAAGCATGCCTCTAAAAGGAAGCAATGCGAAGTTAACGGGTTCCCAGTAAGGCGGGACCATACTGCTAGTTTTATATATAAAGCATTGTTTTTGTAACTAATAGACTCATAAACAAGACTTTTATAAAAATTGTACTATGATATGTTTAAGTTTCGAAATCACAATATATTTTTTTAATAACTGAAAACATCGTTTTTCAAAGCTCTAAATTGTAAAACTCTCTTTGGTATCAGCAATGTAAATGTTATTCGGAAACTTATATTTATACTAGTTAAAACAAATGCTTATTAATTATTCTTAGTAATAATGCTTATTATTAATTCTGAAAACTTTCAGTGGATAAAAAATAAATTTTCTTACCAAACAAGTTCTCAATCTCACTAAAATTTCCCCAAAACAGGCCAAATGAAAAAAAGTGTTTTTATTTAGCAGATAAATTAGATTTATTATTAAAAATAATAAAGTTTTAGGATTATGTGTTTACTAGTTAGAATAGAACTTATTTAAAAATATTTGAAAAAAAAAATATTTCTTAAAACTTCAATGGTCAGAAAATAATTTTAGCGCCAGATATTTAGTCAACTGACCAAACTCGACAAATAAATCGTCAAAGGGGCTTAATGTAGTTTCGGGCTCAACTCACGTTTTAACTTCAAATACACGATATTAACTATAAAATTAGCTCTATATGCTGTACTGTGTGAAGGACGGGTATAAAATCCCTCGCAGAACATAATTTCAATTCATTTATATCTGCGATTTTAATAATGCAGTTATTTCATCAATTTTACAGTAGCATATTTTTTATAATCATTAGTTATACTTATATTCTATTCATTTGAAATATCGCTAAAAATACATTTATTTCTGTAAATTTAGTGTTCTTAAATACATTTGAAAAACAAGTTTTTTTTTATCATGAAGGATAAAAAATATGCGTTTTTTGTTTTGTATTTTTTTTCTTGATTCAAAAAGTTCAAGTTTCATTATCCCTGTATTGTTTTCATAAAGTATGTTTAATAACTTTGCTTAAGAAGTAATATGTTACTTGGAAATTTCATATTTAAAATGTCCAAAGCATATTCTTTTACTAAGAAATAGGAAAGAACTAGGATGAATGCTCGAATAAATAGTTTACTTTTTTTTTTACCACTGGACTGTTCCGCCATAATTCCTTTTTAATTGCAATGTTGGTAGCAATTTTTTATAAGTACTATTTGAGTTGAAATTCAGAAGGTAGTAAATGTAAAAGTAAAATTTACATTCCAATATTGTTGGGCCAACATTTCTTGCATATGAAAGATAGTTTATTTTTAAATGATTGCTTTTCTTCAAAATATGTTTTTCACAAATCCCTCCCCCAATGCATGGTTTAAAATATTTTTCACAAAGCAAAACCTTTAGCAATACAGGGTGGCCTAAAATTATGCTAACAGTCTGTTAAGTATACAGTTATTTATACAGCAACAGTTATTATTAATCAGGTGAGGTTGTTTAGTCTGTAGATTGTGCATTATATCACAAAACTGTAATTTTCGGGCAGAATCGTCCTCAAGAAGGCCTCGTAACAGTAGTGCAATACAGTTTTAAGGTTCAGCTGCACTCTCAGAAATAACACTTTCATTTTTGACGATTCATGAATCCTCAAGCCCCATTTCGTTAATTTTGAGGATTGTTTCGTCAAACTATCACGTGACTTTTGAATAAACGCGAATCCTCACTTTTAGGATCGTGATTTGACGATTTTGTTTCTTGATTTTGAGGAAACTGAATCTCATTGTTGTACTCACATGCTCAAAAATGACGAAATATTTCTTTAGATTAGACGACATTCAAATCCTCAAAAAATGACGATTCAAATTTCCTCACTTTGAGGAAACGAAAACTCGGAGCATTTGCCAGTAAATGAATCGTCAAAATTAAGGAAAATTTCGTCGTTTTTGAGCATTCATTTTTGAGAGTGTGGTCTATCAGAAGTTGTAACGTTGTTCTAGCTCCCGAGCCAATAGTCGTGTAGACTTCTTTTTATGCTTATGAATGTGTAATTGCTGCATTCATATCATATTCCTGTGTTAATGCCGTCTATGTTCGTCCAGAATTCAGCACATTGGCAACGGAACTCGCTGTCTCAAACTTCATCTGATGCGGTAATATGTTTGACAGAACGACGCAAAAAACAAATTAAACTCATTTGCCCATATCCAGCACACTTTCTTTGCATTTTAGTACTTTGAGTTGGTCTTAAGGTACCACCGTCGGTGTTCCTCGCTCAGATTCCCAGAATTGGTGTGAAGTTTGCACCGGAGACATTAAATAGAATGGACTGCGCATTCAATAGTAAAACAGCTTAGGGATGAAACGACGAAACATGTTTTTTGAAAAACCGATGTTTTGGCCCCGTTTTTGACCGTAAACCGAGGTTTTTTAAGAGGCTGCTCTGAACCGGAAACCGGTTTTTTAGGAAAAAAAAACTTACGGAAACCTGGAAACTGTTTTTTTTCTCAAAAACCGCCATCCCTTGCAGATTAACATCATCCGATAAACATCACAAATCGAAAAGAGGAGAAAGATTGCTACATACGGCAAATTTATCGCTACCGTTTCGCTACGAACTATTCCAAATTGTCGCCAGACCTGAATATCAGCTGGCAAGCCGAAGTGGGGACTCGCATCTATATCCAAGTCACGTGGGTTTCTGCCAATCACAGCCGCTTGGTGCATTTTAATGTTTTTGAAGACTATATTTTTGCGCATAGTTATTATTTTTCATTTCTGTCTTTAATCATAAATATTTAATTACATTCTTCTAATCTCTGAGCATGTTAGCAATCGTGGATGTCATACTCTTAATTCAGTAATATTTTGTGCAAAATTCCAAATTCTTGCGTTCTTTATAAACTATACTTTTATCGAGGGCATTTATTCTAAAAGCTCTTTTATGCTAAAGAATCATCTTCATGATTAAGTCAAAGTTGTTAGAATTCTAATTACTCTTTTTTGGGCCAGGTCAATTAAATTAATGGTCTGATCCTTGACAGCTTAGAAGTAGAATTTTTTTGGTACATTTTGGCCAATAAAACCTTGGTTTTGGTATCGTAGTTTTTGAGTTATTGATATATTTAAAAAGTCGAAAATTTGTTAAATTGAACAGCGAATGAATTTAAAGGCGATTCATCTTTGTTTCTTTCCAAGCTTCTTTCTAATACCATTATAGATAGTCTGCCTCATGTGTTCAGGTCGTTGTGGAAAAGCTCTTAAAATATTAAACTCACCATAGTCATGTGACTGTTTAAGTTAGATGATGAGGACACTTTAGGTTTGCCAAATGCTCAGTCCATTCTATTTAATGTCTCTGCTTTGCACTTACGCTGTAGTACGACTTAATTTTAGCCGACCAACAAAATTAAGCACGACTATGTCAGACACCTGTTCCAAATAACCCAAAGTTCTTACGGCATTTTTATAAGCCTACTTAAGGGGCAACCTGTATAATAGAAATAAACCATTTAAAAAATAAATACATTGCAGTTTATTGTCCATAGCCTAAAATGAAATCAAGTTTATACAATAAAATATTCATTATAACAAAGGCAATTGATAATTTCACTATTTATAGACGAATTCTTTATTTCTTATGATGTAAATCTAAAATAAAACTGAATATCTCGCACTATTTCCCTGATATCTCAGTTTGGCTGTACAATTCCATACCTTTGTTTAGTTAATGAAACTTTTTTTCAATTTATGTGAAGAAGCAAATTAAATGTTCTGACTCATAAAGTAATAGTGTTTTCAGTTATTTGGAAATAGTGGACGCTTTCCTTTGAACTTACAGTAATATAGTGAATAAAAAAATAGTTTACCTTATTCATTCATATTTCACCGAAAAACAATCTTCTAATTGGTTTTTTTAATCGTAAAAGGCGTGTAATGTTATGATGCAAAATTGATTGTTTTGTTTTAAAAAAATACGTGCAATTACATATTTTTGCTATAATATTGAACTATTGTACTCGATGATTACCCTGCTCTAGGAAATGTTATTATTTGCAAAATTCGCTATTTAAACACCAGCATTGAGAAGCAAAATATCTATTTTTTAATATTACTTAATAAATGTTTTATTATAGAAAATAATCCATTTTATTCACGCATCAATTTCAATGGCAGAAACGTTGTATTTACCATAAAAATTTAATTTACCTATTATATTTAGGAAAAAAATGGACCAGTGTATGCAAAGCAGTTACCAAACTCAATAGTACCATTTTTCGTATACCTAACATGTATTTCCACCATATTGTATCAAATATATGATTCTCTCATACATTTCAAGAAATGCGGCAAATAATATTTGCGATCTACCATACTAGGCGGAGCTCATCAAGCTATTTCTCTTAAAAAGGAAGCTTCCTCAAAAACCAGCTCTCCAAATATAAATTCAAATCGAAGAGATCCTAGTTTTACCTTGAAAATTCAATTAAAAAAAGATTTAGTAAAAAATTATAATTTGCACCAGAAGACGCAAAGCAATTACTATACCCTCCCGCACCATTTTTCATAAACCTAACATGTATTTCCTCTATATTCAATCAAATATTTTTCTTTCACACACCTCCAGAAATCCTGCAAATCCCCTTTGTAATATATTGAACTAGGCAAAGCCCATCAGGCGCCTTTGCAGCAAAGGCGAAGGCTTTCCCAAAAAGTCAAACACGGAAAAGCGGGCAAATATTCCTGATGGATCCGGAGCCTTAAAACTCGGCAACAAATGCTGCCCCCATTCTTGCTGAGGGTAACAAATGCTTTCGGGACCAAATCATATGCTGGGTTGTAATAAATTACCTGCTGGGATGTGGATGATGCTTCTGACTACCTCTCAGAAGCGATAAATAATACAAAATATCCACCAAACACGCCATCGATCTCCCTTTAGGATGCCGAAAATAAGATATAAATTGGGGGATGGATCATACTATGGACTGCATCAAGGGATCTGGTTGTATTGACTCTGGTCTTGATGAATCTTACTAAAAATGGATAGTTCAATAGCGTATCTTATGCACTTAATCTAACAAAAATATTGGTTAAAGATTTTAATCTAGCTTTGGGATAAAAGTTACAATACAAAAAGATCGATCGTAAGAGAATTTTGCAGATTTATTTTTGGGTTTAAAAGTTAAACATTTAATCTAAATAAATAGAGAATTGAATTTAGGGAGATACTCATTGTCTTCACTGTAAAAAAACCTGTAAAATCGAGGTTCAATTTGTGGTTATTTGTACATCAAAGTGTTGTGATGTTTGTCTAACCACAAATTGATATTTTCACTTGAAATAGCTTTTAACATCAAAGTCGAGTGCATCAGCTCATTTTCAATGGAGCAAAATATTGTGCCGGCATATCACAACATACTTTTTATTACATATGTAAATTCACAGCACTAGGTGATGGCAGAACTTTTACCATCACAGAGCCATGGTAGATTGGAGAGACCTATTTTACCGTGTTGTATATAAGTGTAATAGGGATCTTATCAAATATATTATATTTGCTTTAATTTGCAGCTAACGATGTTTGAGTCCAAGATACAGTAAGAATACCTTATATTATCAGACTTAATCCCCTATCAACTGTCAGGAAAACCATGAGAGATAATGATCTACATTTTTGAAGAGTATTATTACTTTTGTGCTGATGATACCATTTAAAAAGTGATTAAACGGGAAAAACGGGAGGAGGGAAAAACGTGAATCAATTTCTCCTTTTGAATGGCATTGCCCTTTGTTATACGTTTAGTATATTATGCTAGTTTTAATTTGAAAGAAATTTTATCGCAAGTGGAAGTCACTTGAGTACATTATGTAAGATTGCCAATGCCACATAACATTTGATTTTTTTAATTATTTAAAATAAAAAAAAAATTCGAATGCTTCTAGAGATCCTTGTTTGATTTTTCTATGGATATATATTTACCCTTATTTATGTAATTGGAGACATTCAGAGATATACTTAGCAATATTATGTATCGAATGTGAAGTTTGTGTTTCATACAAAGAAGGGACGGAATTCAGTTGGAATTTTTTTTTAGAAAAATGCTGATTTGTATAATATACAAGTCAATTTTATGAAGGGTAGACGTGGGCAACATTAGATTTATTAAGATGGTGTCGATGCATAATATAAATTACCTGTGCATCTAAAGGTATTACTTTATCTATTTGTTGATGATGCTAACTGAACAAGTATTAAGGCACCTATAAATTCTTATTCATGCTAAAACAAAGTTAGAATACCTTTTTATTTACTTTATAACACATAGCCAAACGTTTTAGAATTTTTTATGTTTAAATAAATCTATATACACATTTAATAACCCAGACAATAATGTATAATGCTATCTCATAAAAACTCCAATTTGAAAAATATTTTACAAATTTGGCTTAACTTTCACATTTAATTTGAAACGTTTTCATTTTGTGATCCTTATCTTAAATAATAATAAGTGAAATAACATTTCCATCACTTATTCAATCCTAGACATTTTCACAAATGATACATATTCGTATTATATTGAAAAATCACTTATTTTCAAATGCAGATAAACCTGTCATTGACTTTTTTAAATTCATATTCCGAAATTCTGTTTTGAATAAAGAAAGTAAAAACTAATGCATTGAAAATGCATGGAATTTTAAATTAGAAATACAATTTTACCAAGTGTATCTAAAAATATGTGGATAAAAAGTAAGTTTTAGAAAAAAACTTTTTTAAAGAAAATGGTATTCCATTTTCCCTTGTGAATTTCTAAATATGGCATATTATAACATTTGTGTAGTAATATATCCACTTAAATTTTTTTGAATGTATATTTCTTTACTCTAAAGTATTAATACATTAGTTATCTTATTGTAGATAAATTTCAAAATATAAATTTGTTTTTATTACTTTTTAAAGTAAATAACAAACTAACAATTGAAACATTCGATTAGTCATAACTTTATGTAATAAAATAATTAAAATAAACTTTTATGATCAAAAACGAAATTGATTATGCAAATACGTTTCTTTTGAAGATACTTTCTGGGGAAATACAGTTTTTGTCCTTACTTATTGTTAAAAATAAAGTTGCCTTAAAATAAATATACCATGAATGTTTAATGAACAAATATATATCTTTTATTATATATACAAATAAACCATTACGCTTTTTTACTTCGAAAACCATTATTAATTATTATTTATGCATTATAATAAAATTGAAGAAAAATAAATAATGCTGTATCATTTACTTAAATATCTTATGAGAAAAACAAACCTTATAAATAATTAAAGTGGTGTATTATTCTTTTTTAATCACTAACATGATCAAAATAACTTAAGAAAATTGTGTTTTGTTCATTTTTAAACTTAAATTACCAACTACGCAGCCTTCAATTTAGTAAAAGTGCAAACACCGAAAATTGCGCACTCTATCAAAAGAATTGACACCTGTTGTTTTGCTACTCAAGGGAAATGTGCAGCTAATTACAGCAATTAAGTGCTTTCGAACATAAAAAGGGTTAATTAATTACTTCTTATTTTACAGCGTGTCTTGGGGAACATATGCAATTAACAACAAAACTTGCATGGGCTTGCTTTTAGAATTTTTTTTAAATATGTTTTGTTGATTTTTAAAGCTCAGCCTTTCGGTTTATTGGTGAAAAACTGTATAATTCTCACATTATTAAATAGTCATGGGGTGTGATTAATAGGAAATTTGTTATTTCAGAAGGCAAACAATTTCAGTTTGTTTAGCTGAATTTAATTTTTATGACAGTTTTCAACTTAATTAATTTAACGACATTTTTTAAGAAGTTAATATTTAAATATAAATTTCTGAAAAATGTTCTCGAAAACGTACTGTTTTTTTATAAACATATGCAGATGATTTTATTCAATACATCGTTTTTTTCTTACACGTTAAAATAAATATTCATGACATTTGAAATATATTTGTTTTCTTTTTCTCAAATGCATATATTTTAATACAAAAAGAAAACATAAAAATTCGTTAACTTCAAGAGAAAATTTCAAAATATGCTTTTACTTGTATAATTTTTAAAAAAATGAAACTTGTTAGAAAGCTGTCTCCAGCGGACTCTTTATAAATCTATCTATTTATATTATTCAAAGTGTTTGCCTATTCTAAATATATACCTTTGTCTGCGAGTTATACAATACATAGCGAATATTTGTCGAGAAACATATTCAAATAGTATAGTGTCTGTATAGTAATAATTTTGTTTTTGTTATATAAAGAACATAAGTTGCATAACTGATATTCTTTATTTATAACATATTTGATATATAACATACATTTTCATATTCATAACTTACATAACTTATACATAATTTACATATTCGTTACATAACATAAGCTTTCAATGCTTTTGTCTGTCAAATATTGTTCTGTCTATGTATTTTTGTTTATAAATTCAGTATTCAAAATAAAAATAAATTATATTTTGCCAGTCAATATCAAATCTGTTGAAAAGAATCTTCCCAAAATAATAGATTCACAGTATTTGTAAATTATGTACATATTATTCTAGAGTTTTTTTTGATTATCATATTTTAGTATTACCAATCATATTCTATGATTACATAAATAGTACTTTTATAATACTGCTTCAAATAAACGGCTATAAATACAAAAGAAAATACTTAAGTTGTCAACAACTGTATTTTTTATATTAAAGAAAATTTAGTTAGTAGTAACCGAAACAACATAACCGTTTATAAAAATTTATTTAAGGGTAACAGTTTCACGATAATTGCATGCAAATTACAAATGTTATACGTATATGTGTATAAATAAATGATTAATCACACTTAAAGTTTCTGTGTTTAAATATGTAACCTACATTACATTGTTTTTAATATGATTTAAACTAAAACATCAAAATTAGAGCTTTTGAAATACTATGATGTAGTAGGACTACACTGGTAGTTAAATATGCATCCTGGATTAAATTTAATGCAGGTAAAGAAATCTTTTTTTAAATATAATTTCAACCAAAATTATCAAAATTGGAATTTCAAACGACTATATATAATTAGATAGTATGATAGTCAAAATGGCAGAAATTATTGATTTCTCATACAAACGTGTGATAAATGACCACTTCCTCCCACTTCATGTAATAAATGTCCATCAAAAGGTCACCCCTACAATTTCAAACTAGACTATGTACCCTAAAACTCTCCCCTCTTAGAAATGCCAAACACTCCTCACATAACGCGTTTCAACTTCGACTCCTCATAAGTGCTCAGGGCCCCCAAGTATAGACCCTCTTTCAAAATGTGCAAACAATTATATGTCAGAGGCTTTTCGAGGGAAACTTACTACACCCCCTACTTTTTGTATGTCCCTCGTTTTTGTTATTTTTATATTTTTGTGTGAAAAAGTTCCCTCCATATCTGTAGTCATTAGCAGCACAAGCCAAAAGAAAAAAAGAGCAAATTCAAATTCAAGCTTTGTTCATTTATCATAACGTCCTTTTGTGCATTGCATTGTGACGTTGCTTTTCTCCTCGATAATATTTTAGAATGCGAATTGTTTTTTTTTAATATGTTCTTGATGAGAGTAGGGGGTGGCATATTATTATTTATTAATTCATTATTCACGTATTACCAAGACATTATATTGTATTTAGTATTAGATTAATTTAATAAAATATATGTAGTACCCAATCAATAACATTTTGGATTGCTAAGTTTTTTTTGTTGAATATGTTCTTGGTGACAGTATGGGGTGGCATTTGATTGTTTATAAATTCAATATTCATATTAGTACCAAAAAATTATATTGCATCAGTCAATATAAAACTTTGGAAGTTCGTTTATTTAGTAAGATATTAATTTAATGAAATATCAGTAGTACATCCGCCCCCCATATCTGTAGTCACTAGCAGCGCAAGCTTTAGGAAGGGGGAAAAAATCAAGCTTTGTTCATTTATCATAATATCCTTTTGTGCATCTCAATGCAAAGTTGCTTAGCGTCTTGATAATATTTTAGAATGCAATTTGTTTTGTTGAATGTGTACTTGATTTACGTTAAAAAAAATCCGTTAATCATATATTTTAATTTTTACTTCATTTTCAATTGTAAATAAGGTTCTCTGTACTTAGTTTTACTAGATATTTTTGGTTTAATACAGAAATATTCTAAATTATGTTAGCATATTAACTTTAAAGGAGCAATAAATAGAAAAAGTCATTCATTTTAAAAAACAATTAATGTTTTTACTCCATTATTATATTGCCTCAAGTGTAGTTAATCGATAATATTCTGTTTTGTATTACAATATAGAAGCAACTGAATAATCATATTACAAAATATTTTTTTTTTCAATTGATGACCTGTGCTAAATAAAATATTTTTTTACATAAAGAAACTATAAGTATAAAATATAATATACCCCTTGAAGATGACTATATAAATATCATTAAAATCTTAAATTATATTCCATTAAAAAAATTTTTAAAAAACATCCACAGAAATATTCGAAAAAGACAATTTAGTAGAAAGCAACATATGATATTTTTTCATCACATATCCTTTAAAAAATCTAAACCATTACAAATCTCAGCAGAAATGTTTTCAACAAATACCTTTAGATATATCTTGAAATGCGGTTTTATATCAAACGAATGGGGTAAACTTCTTTTCAGATGGAATGAAATCATTTCTCTATACATTCTCGGAATAAACAATATTAGATTTTGAAATACTTTCTCAATATTTTATTTCTAGTCAATAACATTTCATATATTAGATTTTTCCGAGACGCGATGCATCGTGAATTATATTTATTTAATAAAATTACTAAATTTGAAGTTACCTTCAAAAATATGAAATCTTGAATGTATGTTCGTTTAAACTTTAACAAGTCATATCTTTAACATTTAGAAATAATAATTATAATATTTAGATATAATTAGAAATAATAATTTTAACATTTAGAAAATTTTAACGTTATGGTTAGTACTTGTTATATATATTTTTGAAATTTGCACTATACTGCCCTGTATGTGCACCCATATATGCAAAACAATTAAACTTAAAATTAAGCGTTAATTCAACATTTAGAAACACATTGTTAGGTAAAGCTAACACGTGCACTACACTGCACTGTACGAAAATCCGCAGAAAATTTATTACATTATCTGCTGCAAAAAATGGTTCCAGCATCTTTTTTTCTGTATCTAACATAAATTCTATGCTTTTATGCTAACTGCAGCGTCATGAATTAAAAGTAATTTTATGTTATACTAAAACCGAGCTTAAGTTTGCAGCAGAGAAATTTACTGAGCGGAGGAAACTTGGTAAACAACCCGGCTGGCGCCGCAAAATCGCGTACTCTGATTGGTTGCTCCTTTCGACCCTGATATTCGTGCGCCCTGTTACGTCAAAATCGAAGGAAAAAATAATTAAAATAACACTTTAACTGAAGCTTAACTAATAAAAATAATAAATTTATGTCTTGAAATAACAAATCAATGTGTTTATTGAATGTCAAATACCTTTTTGTTTTCGATTCTCGCACTCAAAAATGAGAACTATTTACCCTTTTTCTCGTAGAACATTTGTATACTGCAAACTTAAGGTCGGTTTAGGTATAGTTTACCAATGTAAATACAAACTGTAAGCTTTGAAGCGGAATCATACGCTATACTACGCCTGACCTTGGACTCCGCAGAATCAATGAACACACATGTTTGAGTGTACACAAGGACCCCGTTATTCTTAGGAATAGTTTAGTTATTTTTACAGCATGATTTCCTGCGTTTGGATGTGTTCCGAACTGAGAACCTTCTCAATGAAAATCCAGTCGAGTACTACCTCGGCCACGATGACCACATTCCAACACTTGTTTATTCTGCTGTCCTCATTCTTGATTTTGATTCAAGCTGATTGCTCATTTTTTTTTTTTTTGAAGCCTTATCTTACAATCGCAGTAACAAAAATTGTAAATCCAGTTTCTAGCAGGCGCTGTTAATTGTTCGCAGCATTGTTAGTTTTTGCTTCCATTCATACTATTTTACAGTGTGTATGGTAATCTTTATTTGAAAGTAGTTTTTATAATATCTGGCTGAACAAGATTCCTTGGTTTTGAAAATGACATGGATTACTTGTGCATTTCATTGCATAATGTGTGACAATGTGAAATGACGAATTGTTTTTCTGCTTCCAGAAGGGATCTTCAGCTGCCACGGTTATGATTTTTCGATGAAGAACAATTACGTTGAACGAGCCCATGGTCAGTTAACTATAAGATAAGAACAATTAAACAATTATAACTTTAATCATGTTAGACACATTTTTTTAACATTACTTACTCTAATTTGACTAAAAATACTGATTACAAATCATTGTTTTTATATCATGTTTTACAATGAGTACATAAATATGTTGTACTTTAAAAAAAATCATCGGCTTTAAACAAGTAAGTCTTTATTTGTTCATCATAAATATTCAAGTCTTTACCATTTGCCAACTGTTACTCATCAAAACTTCTGAACAAAGTAATTTATTATACAATGATTAAACATTTCCAGAGTTTCGCAAATCCCGTCACTTTTGTACCAAGTACATATCCTTGTAAAGTAAGCCTATTAAGTAAAGTACGTTTTCGATAATAAACCGATATTCTCTGCACAGCGGCAGTGGCTAAACTAAGTGCCTTAATTTGAAAAAATGGTAACGGATGTTTTAATTATATGTAGAATTTTCATCACACGTAAGACATTTTTAAGTAAATAAAATTGATACTAATTTTTTTATTGTTAACCCTTATAGCTTCTGAAAAGGTGCAAGCAGACTACGGTCGACGTCCGAACTATGTCAAATTGGAAGATAACACTCAGCACTAGGGAATTTTTGGGAGTTTTTTGTATTGTGGCTATCAGCTTACCTTAGCTTACCTTAATGATATTGTTACAGTCGCTTTCAAAAAAGCAAAAAAAAAAATGTCTTCAGTATAACGCCATTATGGGATAATTTCACTAAAACAAATTTGCATCAATTACTCAGTTGCTCATTTGAACCAAACATATACATCTAAAATAAGCAAATAATTGTGGTAGATATCACGTATGTTTTCTACACCAAAATTCTGTATTCTGATTCCTATTTTGTAACCATTATCATCTGATGGGTTTAGTTGCGAAACTAAAATCTCCAAAGTTTCATTAAAAAATAGGGTCCGACATTTTCGTAGGGATTTCATCCAATTGAACTTGCAATCGTCAAAAGTCGACCAGAAAAACCATGTTTCTTATTTTATATTCTAGAGAATGTAAGATTTAAAAAACTGCTTCCTTCATTTATGAAGAAAGTGCCACTTACATCGATACCATACCAACACAACCAACTTGTTAGCAATTACCTGCTACTCATGTTTTCCAGAAGTTGGCATAACGTAATTTTAACGTCTCTTCATTAAAACCGTGCGTCGCCAGCGTGCTAACTGGACGATGATGATTTTCGCAAAGCAGCCCCTGCGTTTTACGCGTTAGTCGAGCCATTTACTTAGGGCTGGTGTTATTAAGCCCAATCGAAAATGTATGTTATACAGTGTATGCCATTAACAAGAGTTCCCGGATTCGAAATGGTTTGAGTGGATTATATGGAACATATCGCATGCATGGCGTCATCAAGATTTAATGAAGTGTAATAATATTGAATTGATCGTATACATGTAATTAGTCATGTGGAATTAGGGTTCTACAACTTCTGTTTTCAGAGAATTACTTGCTGACCAATGTGTTACAACAATTTATAGTCTTATTTATATAGAAATTATTACGAATTATAGTTCCAAATTAAATAAAGATACATTAAATTAGTTTTCAAAGAAGACTTATTCGATAATATAATACTGATTTATGATTCATTCAATTTACGTTTTGATTTAGAATTTCAACACAGGTTAAGGGAAAGAATCAACAAATATCAAGGAAAATAATCAAGAAAATCTACAGTGGGCTAACATTTGAAATACATTTTTGTCATCTATGTAGAAATGTATCGGATCTGAACTAATAATTATTTTTAATTAATTTTTTAATTAACTTATTTTTAATATTTTAAGAGTAATATTTAATATTTAAAGAGTAAAATTGCAGTATATATATTAATTGTATCCTGAATATTTAGAAATGACCGCATGTAACACCACAGGCAAATTTTCAATGGACCTTCTTGGAAAAACCTGCTCCAGTTCGCGACATTTTGGGGGCAAAAGGTCTTTTTGGGTTTGTTAGAATTGATACCGACCAAGTGGAACAAGAAAAAACATGTATATTTTGAAAAATCTATAGTCAAGTCCAATTCACCAATTTTGAAAATAAATAAACCTTTATTAGGTGAACAACAGCTATGTTTTATTTTTATTAGCTTTCATTTAATAATTTGGATCCATACACAGTGATATAATTCTTGTATATTTAGAGTTGTAATTTTTTAGTTGAATTAAGGCTACTGAATTCAAATTTTTTAATTCGTTGAAAAAAATAAAGTAAAAATACTAATAATGTACTTTTAAAATTTAGGAAATTTTAAAGTACAAGATAAATGTGTAAAATCAGGACAACCCAATTTAATACAATTGTCCTCCGAATGAACCAAACGAGTTATGGAAAGCTTCTAATTTCCTTATTAATTTATTTCACTGTTTAAAAGCAGCACTCATTCGAGATTTCTGATATATTTTTTGAATATATTTGATTAGACAATTTTAAAGAGCGAAAGCGTAACGTAGAGACCTCCATAAAATGCAATATTCGACAAATATTCGTGGCATTCACTTCCAAAACCTTTTAGAGGATTTGTATACATCTGCAAATCTGAAGAGATTTAATTCCTCCTAAGCTTAAGATTTTGGTAACATATATGCTAGATAAAAGGAAATAAATCTTCTACATTTCCTTGATACTTAAAATATACATTTTATAAAAGGTTGCGTTTAGAAAAGTATTTTAGGGAATGTCTATAAACATATAAATCACACATTAATATATATTTTTTTGCTCTGTATTTTCTGCATTTCTTTCAAATATGGGCTATCAAAAATTTAATTATAACCACACAGTTTTAAAAAAGGGCATATACTTAGTTAAAAGCAAATATGAAATTTCATTTTTATTTTTACTTTGAACTTAATTTAATAACATCCCGTTTCAAAATATCAAAATATTGGCTTTAATTTTGGATCATTCTTGAAAGTCATTGTTAACTGTAAAGTTTTTCTTTTATTATTTTTTATTAACAAATATAAAACAACATATAAAATATAAAACACTTTTGGGAATATTTGCATTTCATACGAGTGAAAAGAAAAATATTCAAAACCCATTTCAAAATTAAATACAAAATGGATTAAAAAAAAGTGCTATAAGACAAAGACGTCGGTGCTTTTCAAAAAAATAATAATAATATAAATATCAAAATTAAACTGAATTTCTAATGAAACAAGTTTTTTTTTTAAATGGTTATTATTTATAAAATATTCAGATCAGCAAGGATACTGTTGTTGTTTTATAGCTAAATAAAACAAACATTTGTTGAAAAATCCCTAAATAAACTTTTTTTGTCTCTTTAGTTATTTCGCATGTGTTAGTCAAATTTACTGGAAGCGTTAAAATTTTTATGATTAAAAAACACATACTACTACTACCTTTTCTACAACATCTAACTCCATATTCTATAATTTAGAAACTCGTTCCAAAAATCGATTATAGACCACAATTGAAGCAATTCAAATTTCAAACGCTTACCTTATTAAGGGAAAATTTGGTGCAAAATTGCCTATTTTTAAAATCTGAGAAACGTGAAACACTTCAAACCGGTATTAAACATTTTTATATAATGGCTAATCGGTAATAAAACGCCCCATCTCAGAGCTCTCCTTATGGTGAACTACTCAGTGTAAAGATCCAAAATTTGGTAGGCATACTATTCAATACATTTTTTTTTTTCAAAGCAGCTGGCGATAATTAACAAAATTCTTTCGCCAGAGGTGGATATACAGAGAACAAGAAAGATAGGAAATATATGAAGAGTACAATGGAAAAACCATTTGATTTCGTAGAAGGCTTACCTCAGTAGGCCTGTTTGGTAGTGATAGCGATAAATCACCTAAACTGGTATAAAGAAACCGGTTACTCGCTTCGTTTTTCTTTCGCGGCTACCCTGATTCAGGCCAGAGATCAGTGGACACGAGTAACTCGTTTAGACATACAGTGGTGGAAATTGGTTTATGAACTAACATTCTTTTCACCAGATATAGCTTTGTATGAAGTGCTAACAATTCAAATTTTGTGTGTTGGATATTCAGAGCACAATAAAGGAATTTCACACATAATTTTTTTCAAAAAATGATATTAAATAAAAATATATCTAATTTTAGTTTTTAAGCATGTCAAATGATGGAAATTGATTTATGAACTCAAATTTATTTTGAACCCAGGTACCAAATATTTTAACTAGTTCTTCATTTGAACTTCAGAGGAGCTTACTATCAGTGTTTATAAATAAGATTAAGGCCAAATTTGTTGAAATTTATCTGTTTTATTCCCATTTTACTAAATAGGAAAGCTTGCGGGACTGCCTGAAAACCAAAAAGGTAAAAAGAGACCCTTATATAATATTGTAACAAATCTGTAAGAGAAATTAGCATATTAATTAAAAGATCAATAAATATAATTCATAAATATTTGAAGAATCATTCTGACTTCGGCAAAAACCATCATTATAAAAGGTGTAACCCTCGTGGGACGAGGAACAAAAGCAGGATTATTGGACTGGTATCCCAAAAGGTTACCATTTGTGTCACCATTTGTGCATTACAGGGCGAATTTGTTATGAACAATCACTTCCTGTAACTCCCAGAAGAGTAGGACAAATATTGATATCGTCGTCGAACTTGAAATGTTCCAAAATGAAGGCTGGTCCAAAGCTTACTCTTCACCATAAGAACAGGCTATTAAAATATAGTCGTAACTATATGAAAATTTATTGGGTGGGGGTGGAGGGAGAGAAATGGGAAAAAAGTAACATTTGCTGATGAAAAAAGTTCAATTTGGATGGACGTGATGGCTTAAAATGTTATTGAAAGGATCTTCAGAAATAACCAAGATCTGTCTTCAGCAGAAATGTTAGTGGTGGAAGTTTGATGGTTTATGCCCCGATATATTATGATTGAAGAAACAAGGTTATGTTTCTGAATTGCTGACAAACATCACTTTATTGCAGATTAGTTCTAGAAAATTCTTTAATTCCTTTTTGCGTTGCAAAACTATGCTTTTGATTAGATTTTTATGCATGATAATGCAAGTATCCACATTTCAAACGAAATTAAAGACTGGTTAAACAAACTTAGTGTTGTTCATTTAGATCATCCTGCCAATAGCCATGACTTAAACTCCAAGAATAATGTCTGAGATCAATTGGTTTGAATAATTTACTCAAATGGAGTATGGTTTTAATGAAGTGTGCATCAGTTATGGAATAGAAGGACTTAATCATTAAAAACTGCAAATTGCTTGACCAAAACTTGACCCAAAGTTTTGTGTTGTCTATGAAAAACAAAATCAAGGAAGCATTAGCGACAAAAAATAGTTTTAGCAATTATTAATTGAGATTGAATGCAAAAGTTCATAAATCAATTTCCCTATGCTAAAACTAAAATGTCAACATAATAAATTGTTTACGAATTTATATAAAATTTTATTTACGTGTATAGTTTATAATGCAAAGCCTGTATAGTATATAAAATTTAAATCGATAAAAATGCATTTAATAAAGAAATACTGTTAAAAAACTGTCAGTTCATAAATCAATTTCCACCACTGTATAAGGTAGCAGACATATAAGGTAAGCATCCTAAAAATTTAAGCGGTTCTTCCCGTGTACTCTTCATATACACATATACAAGCCAGGGCGCGAGCCTGAAGTTCAGCTCTAGAGCCTCCCAATACCGGGAATAGATGAACTGTTCTTTTATCGCAGGGCATAGGCGGAGGTGATCTGAAGTCATCGCCTAACCGCCGGGGCAGATTGGACAGGCAGGGCTGCTTACAATCTTCAGCTTGTGAAGATGTGTATTGAGTCAGTCATGCGCTGTTGCCATACGAAAAGCAAATACATCTTTATATCTGGGATAGTCCTGGAGGTTGCGGATAGACATGTTCAAGATTTTGTCTTTTGTTATTTATTCTAAATTGGAAATATGCAAATTCTTCATAGCTAGATTGATTTTGAGGCAACTGATCTACATCAAACTTAATCACTGGGGGGTCTGCATGATGGTACATCCTGTTGTTTTTTCGTTGTTGTTGTTTCTAATGCCACTCGGTAACCGAACCCGGAGTAGAGGACTACTCGATTTAAGGCGAAGAGGGCGGCTTCCGTTTTTATTGAGCGCCACAAGGGAGGAAGTCCGACTGTTGCCCGTCAGTATGACACATCCGTTTTACAGGAAGGTCCCTTTCACACATCCATTCTCACTCACACATCGGAATTTTGATCCAGATCAAAGGCCGATAACCCCTTGATCTGGCACCCCCAGAGGTATTAATTTGGTATGGGAACATGAAGGACTTTGTGACCACGACATATTTAACGTGCCCCAGCCACCATTAGTCAACACCTTGGTCTTTAGCCGAGTACAAGCGCCGACCCAGCGATAATCAGAATTTCGAGCGCCGCCGAGGACAGAACCCACTACCCTTCCGATGCGAGCACGGCGCTTCACACGACTGGGCTACCGCGGCTCTAACATCCTGTTTTGGCCAAACCGTCTGCTGCTTCGTTTCCAGGAATGTAACGTTTCCATTGTAGGACTATACTGTTTTACCCTTTTCCTGGAGTTTCCAAAAAAATTATCGGCACTGCTGGATAATAGCAGAATAAGTGGCTTGTCAGCAATTAGCAATTGCAAGGGTTGCTGCTTGTGGATCACAGAAGATAGCCGCTCGTTCAAATATAGATGGTTGAGCATTAAGGTTGAGTAAAATCGTTGTTATTGCTGTAACTTCTCCATCAAAAGCAGTTTTAGTGTTACCAAGGGGCAAGTAATGTGAAAAATATTCCGAATGGGTACCGGCTCCTACGTTTCCAAAGGCATCCAGCTTCTATCTGTCTGTATATACTACATGTATTCATTCGTTGATGGGGAAACGGATGTGTATTGTATTCACTTCTGCACCCAACAGGGCCTCAATACATTTATGGAAGTCCAGCATACTCCTTACAGCCCCGACCTTCTTCACCCAGTTTCAAAGGCACAAGAACTATTCAGGACATGGAAAAGCGGATTTAGCAAAAAAAAAATGCGTATTTTTTCGTTTTTAAGAACATTTTCTGATGCACAACGCCCTTTATCGAAGTGTGTACACTTTTAACAATTTCAGTTCAACGTTGAACCAAATATTCTGGAAATAGACCTGCTTTCACGAAAAATTGGTTCAACTTCTACTCCAATAACCTGAAAGTTTGATTCAACTTCGACTAACTGCAAAAGACAATTTAACTGATTACTCAAACGCAGCGGCACGAATAGTATTGCTTCTGCTTGAGAATTGGCCCGTCCGTGGCCGAGTGATTATGGTATCAGCATATGAGAGATTCAGTCATCTCAGGAGAGCGGGGCTCGAATCCCACCTACAGCCAGTCATCCTATAAATAGGATCTATTTACTGGAAAAAGAAAAAATTCTCAATCCGTCACGGATGGGCCCGAGTACACTGGGACAGAAGCGCTCGTTAAGTCTGTTGGGTCTAAAGTCACAACAGCGTTAGCTTTCGTTGTACCAAATACCGTTTTTTTTCACCTTTCACTATTTTTATGCATTGGGAGAACCTTTTTATGGTTCAACATTTCACTATAGTTACGCTTTGGGAAAATCCCGCATATGGTTCAACCTCTCACCATAGTTACGAAATTTGAAAATACCGTTTTATGGTTCAACAGTCTAACAAATCATGGTTGCAGCGAATTTGAACCGTATTTTGGTTCAACTTTGAACTATTGTTTTTAACAAAGTATGGGGGCTTACCAAATTTTGAGTCCTTCTTCTGAGTAATTCGCTGTAGAGAGCGTTCTGAGTAGGGGTGTTTTATTACCGATCCCTATCGTGCTATTCAAGACATGGATAAACGCATTATGCAAAAAAATAGTTTCAATAACTCCGATAGAGGGCGCTATACATCAAAATATTTGATAATAAGAGATAAAATACACATTGATATGACAAGTGACAGTGATTGCGCCTTCTAGAAGGGAGAGTGTAGGGATTATAGCCCATAACCCAGCTCGCCAGAAGAGACAGTCACAAGAGACACACAAAGAAGGACGACACAAACACATAGACAAATAACAACATTTATTGACGTTCACAAACATCCATGCCTGCCCGGGATATTCGAACCCGATCCCAGCAGCTCCAAAGGCCAGCATCGTAACGATTGAGCCACCGGGGCGGCTGCACATTGGTAACTATTTTTTGCATAATCCGTTTCTCCCGGTACTCTTAGTAGTTCACTGTATAGAGGGCTCAGAGTGCGGCTGTTTTATTACCGATCACCCTTTAAAAAAACAATATAATTTATGGTTGTTTAGGAATGCAAAAGATCGTTTTGAAAGAAATATATTAACCAAATAAAGATTTTTGAAATTGTGTTCTAATTTCTCCTTCGCCAAATTGCAATGTATATTGACTCATTTAGAATCATTTGTGTAAATACCATAAACAGTTTTTTTACTGAATAAAATAATACTTTGTAAAAGTTTGCCTTGTGTTACTTAATTTGACCTACTTAAATTGTATGGGAATGTTTTTATCAATTCCCTATTATTTGGTTTAATTCGACAAACTGAAATGTAATGAAAAGAAAAGCGCCTTGCACTTTAGCTGCTGGGTTTATAACATTTTATGCTTGTATTCACACATGAAAGTCCATGAAATAACCCTTGTTTGCATAGTTTTTTTCAACTTCTAACTGCAGATACAGTATAATAAATATCAAAGTCTTTGTATTTTCTAAAATAGCCTTCTTTTAAAAAAATTTGAAATGCACTGAATTCAATGAGTTAAAAAAAAGGATTTTGATGCATTTATTTAAAGCGAATGCAAATATTGTAATAAAAAATTGTGTAATCTTATTAACAGTAGTTAAACAAGTAACACAAATGGAAGTACAATATCGGCTGCAAAAAATGTAATCCTTTAAACACATTCTTTAGAAATTGGCTCTTAATTATATCTTATAATAGTTAACTCTGTATGTTTCTGTTTTTATAGTAAGGTTTAAAAACTTCTTACGTATGAGAATTGCATACTTTTTATTGTATGCAATGAGATCTTTTAATTTGAATTTGATGAATAAATAATGAATTCCCAATTTGAGGAGAACCATACTTTTTTTAACAAAAACTTCAAAATCGGTTTTACATTTTATTGCTGCTTAACTGATAATTTGATTATTTTATTTTACTTACATGAAATATTTTAAAAGAAAAAAAATACGCCATCAACGATTCTGCAGTTTTTAATTATTTCTAGTGCTGTTTGTATTGTAAATGTATTTAAAAATTTGAAATTATTACTTATGTATTTATGTAAAACAATATTGCATTAATGTTTTTGCAGTTTTTAATTATATTCTAGTGTTTTATTTTGTATGGTAAATATATTTGATAATTTAAAATTATTAGTTATGTATTTTAATTTTCTTTTGGATAGTTATGTATGTAAATTTAAAAATATTTTTTCAGTAATTGCACACATTATTACAATTTATTTTAAAAACTAATAATTTTTCCAAAGATTATGATTCAAATTAACTGTCAAAACAGTAATACACTTGTTAAGAACCAAACATTTTTTGAAAAATTATATTGTTCTGCATTTTTTCTCTTAATTATTTTTTATATTTTTCAATTTCATTTTAGAATGTAAACGTAGGTTATATACTCATACCTATGCAGATCAGGTATTTGATTTATGTATGTAGATATTTAAATTATGGCATGTTTTGTAAATACTTTATATTTAGTTATGTTTTTTTTTTCTATGTATTTTTGCTTATATGGGTAAAAACTTATTCTTAATTATTTCATTTAAACTATTTTTGTCTTGGATGAGAAGACTGTGGATAGTCAAATGAAAAGAAAGGTTTTTGGTGAGCAAAATAAAAAAATTTCATATTATATACTATTGTTAATAAAAAATAAGTTAGACTCTTAACTTAACGTTTAGTAAACTCTAGTAAAAAACATATCTTGTGAGCTAAAGTATCAAATTATATACAAAAAAACTCATTTACATTTGAGTTTACATTTTGTTTGAAATTGTATAGTATTGTACGTATAGCTCTCAAATCAACTTGCATTTAAAAAATACTGTCAATATCTATTCACAAATAAATTTTTGCGACCAAATTTTCGACTAATATTTTTTCTTAGTTCTTAAGATTACAACGATAATCGTGGGGAATATTGAAAATCTTCAAATTCATTCTTTCATTTCCAAAATTATAAGACATTATCGTATAATTAATGAATGAGGAGTATGTTTCTCTGTGGATGACATTTCAGAAGTACACACGACTTTTTTTTTTACATAAAGATATTTTTTAACACTATCTTATTTTTAAAATTGCACCAATAATAGAAGTAAATAAAACACTACTTCTTACTAAAATAAAACACCAAATATCTCTAAAAAAGGTTTTTACAGTGAGTGATAAACATATCTGTCCTTAAACTATACTAAACTAAACTTTTTTGGAATTATTAGTGATACTGTTATGTAGAAATTTGTTAAATTCTAGTATTTATTCACTTTAGAAGCATTAATAATAATAAAACGAATTCGTATTTTTTTACAACCCTCTATATCTACTCCAAAATCACACGGATTATTTGGCCCTAAGTATGCGCATTTTTCCCAATACAATATATATATATTAGTTTATAAATGGGAACTTAATTTAAACATTATTATAATAAAATAAATTTTAAAAGTCGTAAATGATTTACCGAAGCTTTAATTTAACGAATTCAGTTAGTTTGTAGCGTTTATAATCATTGATATGTTTTCAGTAAAACTATTAAAATGTGATGAGCTAGAAATTCGATATTCGATATAAATAGGTAACAACTCATTAATTCATGAATTTTGGAATTAAATTTAAATAGATGTCAACCTTCATTATTTTTTAAGAGAATATGCGATCCCCCTACACTAAATATAGCTATTGTCCTAGTGTTTAAGCATTGTATAAATTCCATTACCACTACATTGGTAACGTGAAATAAATGTTAATAAAACAGATAAAATACTATCAGTAGTTTCAATATAATCTACACGAACTTCCTTTACAGCTAATTCCTAATTTTTATTCCAAGTCGCAAAAGAGCGTATGATTAGCATGGAGCAAAAGTGAACGTGACAGTAGAACTCAAGCCCAAAATCATATGCAAATTGATTCGGATTCCACCACCATTGATGGTTTTATTATTTCCCCCAGCATATTTCTTAAGAATACTGATATAATAATAAAAAAAAATCTAGTAATGAAGTTTTCTTGAATAAAAGACATTCGGTATTTCCATTTCTCCCAAATTCCTAATGGAAATGACTTTGGACTTGAATACCATGAAATCGTAATTGGCCCGCCGCTGGATGCTAAACCCAATTATGACATTTACAGTTGAATGTATGGATTCTTTGCGAATGGGGGAGAGTATTCATTTCTTAACAAAGAAAAAAAGATGATGATAGTCTGATATTGTCGGAGTGATTACGGAAATATAATTGGATTTCGCCCGTATCTTTTATATGCGAATCTAAACTTTTAAGATTTTTTCATTAATGATATTATTCAAAGTGAAACTGTTATAGTATGTTTTATTAAACAATTTTTTTTCAAAAGAAATCCAGTTTTGTGTAACTTACGATAGCTTTATGCATTGCTTTAATTTATAACGTGCCTCAATTTCCTTAATGTGAATACAAAAATTTTAAGATCCTTTGATTAATGGTATTATTCATAGTAAAATTTTTACATTGTGTTGTTTAATCTTTTATTCTATTTATCTATCTTTGAATAATAAAAAAAATATTTTTTACATTAATTGTATCTAAATTAAGGTTTTTTCTACAAAATCGCTAGACATGCATTAAATGTTTTTTAAACACTCTTGAAGTCACATTAATGCTTGAATGAACCTGCCCTAGATTAAAGCTTTTAATTAAATAATGATTACAATGAAATTTTAGCTTTGTATCTAAATTACTAAGTATTAAACAAACATTAAGAATACTAAATAACAAGTAAAAGCTTTTCATTGTAAAATTTTAATTTTTATGCCACGGTATTTTCTGTTTTACACATAAATGTATGGATTATTTCTAAATGTAAATATTAATTATTCAGCAATTTCTTTTTAATAAATAGTCTTATTATTATTATTATTATATTCTTTGCTTTTTAAAATTTTACTTTAAACACATTAAATAAAAGACTCCCAGTGGAATAAGGGAAATGACTTTGGGATGACTTTTTGAATGGGCTTGTGCTAGTGTTTCATATTGCCAAACCACATGTCCGGGGATCGTTTCCCGGATTGAGCGAGGCTGACTCATCCTTTCATCACTTAGGAGGATCGACAGAATGAGGACTAAGAATTATTGGGAACTAAACACGGTTTGTTCCGCGTGTTACCTCGTTAGGCTTACCAACTCCTCGAGAAATATGCCTGGCCACGCAGAGCCCTTGGCCTCGTAAACTGAAATTGCAACAGCACAACCACGGTGCAACAGCACGTTAGTGGACCACGGCAGGCCTTGGCCCACTAACGTGCTGTTGCACCGTGGGTTTTAGTATATTAAATGAGATTTATTAAATGTTCACTCGATTAAAAATAATTAGGTGGAATCTATTTGTCTATTTTAGTATCACACTGTAAAAAATTTCCTTAACTTTCCGTATATATACCAGGAACTTTCCTGGCTTTTTCAAGTATCCATCGCTTCGTGATAAGTTCCTGGGATTTTCAGGTTTACCCTTTCAAATCTGGCAACGTTTGCTATGAACCGCCGCCATTGCTCGCGGCGCCTCGCTTAAAATCAGTTGTTTAGTAACGTTGTTGGTATAGCGAAGTTCATTATCATGTGGCCGAGTGGTTAGGGCATCCACCTCAGGATTCAGCCTTCTCAAGAGTTCGGGGGTTCGAATCCCACCTACTGCCAGTAATTCTATAAACCGGATATCTGTATTGGGAAAGAGTAGAAAATTCAATTCGTGACGGGGATGGGCCCGAGTACTCGGGGACAGACGTGCTTGTTAAATCTGTGGAGTCCAAAGTCCCGATGGCGTCAGCGTACGATGTCGCTCGAAGTTCCGTTGGGTGACCGCTCAGTTTCCAGAACAGTTCCAGGTATTTTTTAGGAAGTTTCCTGGTATTTTCCAGAAAAGTTCCAGTTATTTTCCAGGTATTTTCCAGAGAATTTACTGGCTCTAAGTGGGATTGTTTCTATATTTTTGGGGAAGTTTACTGGTATATTCCAGGAACATTACTGGTAAAAATTGGGCAGCTCAGCTGCCCATTATTTCCCAGTAGCGTTCCTGAATTTTTTTTACAGTGCAAGTGAAAATTGGAATAATATAGTGCATTATCAAAAATAAAAATATTATAAATATACATTTGTGATAAAATTGTTGTGTAAAAAATAAAATGTAAAAATTCACAAGGATTATATTGTTTGGAAATAGGATACTATATTATAACACTCAATTCATATTATTTTTTATTGTGCTTTCAAATACAAATGCACCGACATTGTTTTTATGATGCATTTAGAAAGCAATAATTCATTTACATAACCACAACATAACTAATGAAAGCATTAAAAATTCAATGGACTTTTGTGACATCTTTGGTTGCATATTTTAAAGGAAAAAAACCGTGGCCGTTTTTGGGAGCAATTTAAAAGATTGAATGCATAATTGATGACCGAACACTACTCAACTATTTCTTACGAAAGCAAACGAAGAGGGCTCGTTCAATATTTACACAAGCCTTTTCTTTTCGTCCGTAAACTCTTTTTAATTTATATTTGAACATTTCCTGCATTCTTCCTGTTCCTCCAAAGCCGGTAATCAAAGTTTCGAAGAGTTTGTCTTACTCATTTTGAGTTTGGTTGTTCTTTTTGGTAGTTAAAAGGACGTTTACAAAGAAACTGTTATTTTAAAAATACTCAAAGCTTTTTTGTTTGTTAGTTTTTGAAGGAAACTATTAAGAAAAAATATAAAAGGGAATGGTTACTTTTTCTTCACATTTCCACACGTTTTGTGAGACGTATTCAGATTTTATGTTTACTTTCCAGGACAACTATTGTGTGTATCAAAAAATAGTTTTATCCAATGAAAAATAATCCATTAAATGCAATAATGGATCTCAATTTTAACATTAAATCCCTTAAAATTGTATCTTCGTATCTCAAACAGAATTATCGAACAAAACAGTTTTTTTTTTGTTTACAGTAGCACATTGTTGGTTTAATGTGATGATTATGCATTTTACAACTTTACAGAAAATTCTAACTACTCAAGCTAAATGCAAAAGAAAAAATTAATGCAATATTAAGGATTGGTATTTTTGAATAATAAAATTTGAAGCTGGCAACATATTTATATCGAAAGTAACTACACTCATTCCCGACTTTTTTTAAAAGGTACAATACATGCATTAATCAAAATGAAAATTCCGCATTTTTAACCATACCGTTGTTTGTTAAGCGTTACCTTAACGTACATTTTAACAGAAAGCTCGTAATTTGTTCGAGATTTCTAAACCATGATGAAAAATAGATGAGTTTTCAGCAGTACCTTGTAGTTTCGAAAAGCCGCTGTAATATTAATTCCAGCTTTGATTTTGCTAAGCGCTTTTCCTCAAGTTCTGATCTCAAACAAATTGATACTAATGAACCAAAATTTGCGCGTAGTGAGTTTGCGAATTTTCATGATTACTAGTCATATAAAATTTTCGGTTATTTTTTTTATTATTTTAGAATTGCAGCATTTACAAAATTTTACTCATAAAGTCTTTTAGAGAATAATGGAATAGAACGCTACGATTTAATTAAAGTTAGACAAATTCTCAGTATTCATTTATTTGTAAATTTCAGAAGATATAGTTATTATAGAAGATATTACCATTGTATTGCTTGAGAATTTGTGAATATATTACTAAACATAATAATTTCTTGATGTAAAAAGATCTCGTATAACGATACTTATATGATAATATCTTATGAATTTATCAATCTTAAATAAGCCGGGTATCTCAGGTAAAACGCAACAATAAGAAAACCTTAAAAAAATTATCTCAATATCTCCACATAAACTACATATGACTAAATGTATGCCTTTAATAAATGTTTTTTTATTATTATTATGCTGTCACAAAAAATAGTTTAAGTCATTTCGAATGTATAATACTTATTTTAATTTTGTATATACATTAAATTTCCTAAGGACTTCACATTTTATTTAATATCCTACAAACATTAGCTTTATATTGTACCTAATATCTATCTCTAGTTATATCTTAATTATCTTATACCTGGTTAGCATATAACAACATTTAAATGAAAAAAAATCCATTTTACCCTCATATATTACTCGGAAAGCATCCCTCTTCTGCAACAATGTGATACATTTCTTTGAAATTATCATATTAAACATTTTGAAACGCGGTTTTATACCTGAAAAATATTTTGAAAAGAATTATTAAACACTTTTAGCTCATCAAAACCTACAACTTTCACCAATCACGCCGAAATAGCGTCATTAATTATCTTGAACCAAAAACCATCTCAAGTTTAGTAGTACCATCAAACTATCCACCCTACATATTTAAAATACCCAACTTCAACCATAAATTCAGAGTGCCTCGGCTTATCCGCACCCTATAATTACTATGCGCATTAACCACCACTTTGTCTATTTTATTGACCTTCACCGGTAGAATAGCAAAACAGTACCTCTGTAGGTAAGCTGATTGAAAGTTATTGTTTAGAACCAGTACTTCATGCGCATCTGATATTTTTAATAAATTGATGTGCTTCATACCTTCGATATAAGTTTTTATAGGAATAAAATTATAAAGATAAACTTTGTGCATAAAATTAAAAAAAAAAAACATTTATCCAAACATGTGTTGCTCTTTAATTCATCTAAAATACATATGCCGATAGGTTGAATACTGATGAACACTCGATCGTTTTAACATTTACCACTTTTTAAAAGATTATAAAATGGAAAATAAACCAATTGTCCCATATTTAAACTAATTGTGTATCATTTTATTCTTTTCCACACCAAACATTTTAAACTGGGTGTAATAAAATTAATAGTTTAAATAAATTTGTAAAAGTTAACAATTCAGGCACACACAGATTTCTAAAAATAATCAAATATACTTTGAATATGCATGCCGTAAACTGCACATTTGAAATGCTAGTGATTTTCTGACGCAAAGAAATCGTTACTTGCCTGGTTCTCACTGGCTGAAAATCCAGACATCTTCTTTTACATTGACATCTATTTCCGTTTTCGAATGATATTTCCAAAGCAAGATTTCGAATCTTCTGTCATGGGGTCTCAAGGGGTATGGTGTAGTATATAAGCATCCAGCGGATGAGAAGCTGTAAAATTTCTCAATGTGAGTTTTGGTTAAAATGAAAATAAAATAAAAAATTAAGAACCAGATTGTTGAAAAGGGCTTAAAATAAATAATTTTTAAAATTTGATTCATATACTTATAGAAACATATTTTGTACTATTCATAGATCAAAGCGTCTATTTCTCTTTTATTAAAGAACACGTGCGTACCAACATTTCACCTGTTTATTTCATATCCATCCCCTCCATCCTATCCTATCCTCAATCAATAACACCTTCTCGTATTCTGCGGTTATGTTGGAGAAGGCGAATCCATAGATATTTCATTAGCCGAACTGAAGATCTTTTTTGATAAATTACGCGATCCTTCGAAATAAACATTAAGGCCCCGGTCTTCTGACGCTAATGCTCAGCCCCGAAGGCGCTTATTTTAGACAACGCCGATGAAGTCGTAATAAATTCTTCTGTCTTGCTGGCTGCTTGAGAGGGAATTAAAATGATCACTTTTACTCGGGTGTAACACTATCACGTGGGGAGGGAGGGGGTGTTAAATGTGCCGTTAAACTTGACAAGGTTTTGGGGACAGTAATTTCGTGGAGGGACTGAGTGCTATTTGTTAGGTTCGTTTTCGAATTTTTGTTCTTGTTTTCAAGTTCTGAATTTGGTGAAGGACGTGTGTAGGAGGGGTAAAGTGTGGTTTTAAAAGAGTTTATCATTTTGAAGGTATTTGGAACACTGTTTTGGTAAGAGTAATTTCTTTTTATTCTTCAAATTGTTGTACAATTTTCCGGAAATCAAATTAAGCTGTGTGCGTTTCTAGGTTTCGATTAAATTAATCTTTTGTAGTAAAATAGTAAGATGTGTATAATTTTGTGTAATATATGTATGTTTAGCGATTATTTGGTGTATACTATTTTTTTTAATGGAACCTTACTTTCAGTTTGCGCACACTTTAGTTTAGTTTAGTTACCTTATATTTTTGTTTCCATAAAATTAATTAGTAAAATAGATTTATTCTTATTTTTCAGAGAAGAATAAAGTATTATCAAAGTAAAATATTTTTTACCATTCTGTGTAGGTTAAGGATTTAAATAACTGATTTGGTGATGAGCAGTATATTTGTAATACAGTTATTGGAGGTTGGCGAATAAATAAATTCAGATAATACTTTTTAAGTAAAATTATAATTGAATCTAATTGATTACCTACATCTAACCATAAAAATATAATAAAAAATATGGAACTCAACAAATTTCTTTTAAAACGGGTGAACGTCATTTCAATTGGGCTACAACCACCGCGAAAACCCTTCTTATGTCATAAAAATCTCGGTAGTTACTGCTTCAGGATCACACTTTTTATATCTCTCTGTAGAATCGGCCATTAACGCAAATGGCAGGCACATAGTCTGGCAAATTTATCGGCGCCAAATTTTAAAGGGTGCCTCTGGGCAATCGATAAAACAACCGAAACATTCCGACGACGAAAAAATATAGGCGATTCTCAATTTAAGAGCGTTGCGCTAAACGTCGTTCTGCTGTAATGACTCAGTCATTATTCGGTAGCAATGTGTCTTTTAAGGTTGCTCTGTTTCTGGGACAAACACAATCTGCTGGATTTTTTTATTTGTCGCTGATTTTGCATTTTTATGCGAGGAAATTTGTTGCGAAAGATTGCAGTTTCATTTTCTGATAGGAAGAATGTTTGATTGGAGTGCTGGAGATAGTAATTTTGTGGGTTGGGGAATTCATTAATTAGTTTCGTTCGGGAAATGTGGTGTTTAATTTGGGATTTGGAGAATAATAAGGCTTTTGTGATTAAATGGGAATGTTTTAATTATTGTTTTGGACATCAAATTTATAATAAAAGTAACTCGGTTTATAAGTTTTTTTCCGTCTTTTGGACGTAATGTTGTTTTAAATAACCATTATAACGAAAAAAATGTACATGTGGTTTATATTTATATAATGACGCTGAAAATGCTTATAGAATGAAGCTTATAATATTTATGGAATGACGCCCAATCATTGACATTTTTATCATTCATCAATTGGTAAATTTGCTTTTTCAAAAACTTCTAAAATCAATCCGGACAAATGAATTAGTAAAAATTCATTTAAGGATATGTATATAATATAATTAGCAGTGAAAAAGAAGGCCATGTTATACGAACAAAAACTATACGTATTACATTTGTTGTTAATTATTAAAAGAAAAAAAAACATAACTATACATTTACGAAACAAAAATATACTAAAATATAAATTCGATCCAAATCATTAAAAATAGTCAACATGTTTTGAAGTATAATAAGCGGAAATCAAATTGTCTTACTCCTATTAATTTTTATGTTACCTGAAATATTAAATATTTTTCAGCATATTTTTATTTTACTTACACAACATAAAAACAAAGGAGATATTTCTATCGAGAATATTTTATCAATATTGCATTTTAAATTCACAAATGCAATTCTTGGAAAATAAATTATATACTACTGAAGTGTTGAATTATTAACTTACAAACATACTAATGTACTAAATAAAATTGTGTTTTTTTAGCTTTATGCTAGATATGAATACGTCTCTAACAAATAAAAATAATTTCGGCAAACACTGTTTATTTCGCGTCTAAACATAAAATTTGCACCATAGCTATAGTCGAATATATTAGAGCCAAGATACGAATTTCATTAAATATTAACTTTTTACAGAGCCAAAACCTCATTTTTTTCCTTTTAAAGTTATTTTCTTTCCACGAAACTTAATGATCAGTTAATAGGCTTCGATGCATTCGATGCTTGTGGAATTTATATGTGTCCTAGGGTTGATTGAACTAATTTGAAACCGAGCTCGAAAAAAAAAAGTTTTTTTTTCTCTCTCTTACCTATCCGCTTATTTTAGAGGTAGATTCAGTGGTTTTTACTAGCATTCTTCTTAGTTTTTTTTCCCTCGTGTTTTTTTTTTTCAAAAAAATATGCCACTGTTAGTTTTTATCTGCCAGTTGCTGGGCCATTTTTTCGAGCAAAAGCTGGATCAGCAATTCTTAAACTTTGTTAGATCGGGAGCCTCTTCGTTGTCCAATTTGTTAGTTTCTTTTCGCCACTAGGATGCATCATTTTTTTGCTTATTTGTTGATTTTTTCTGTTATCCTTCTACTGAAGGTATTTCGGTTTGAAAAGGATGTATATGACGCTTTTTGTACAAGAACAGTTTAGAGATACAATTTTTATGATAGAAAAAAAAAGCAATATAGATGGAAAAAATATACACAACACAACTCCATTCATCCAAAGCGTTGCTGATTATCCGAACATAAGAAAAAAACGACAAAACTTTTCTTGTCTTTGTTGAAAGGCATACCTAGTATTAATTTAGGCAGCTAAAAATAATAAGCATGACTTCCAAAGAAGACCAATGATATCTCTATCGGATTCAAATACAATTTTTTTTATCGCATCTATAAACTCTTGTACTCACCATAAATGCTTTTAATTTACGTCCTTAAACGCTATTTATGTAATTTTGCTTTTGATAATATAATGTTGTAAACTTTAAATATATCTTTAATTCACCATGGCTTCGAAAGTAAAAGTGCTGTATGCTATCTGTTAGAGGATAAAAAACCAAATCCATAGAGCCGAATTCTTTTCTGGTTCAAAACTAGCACTATAAGATACCACAGCTCAACAATGGATTAATTACTTGAATAAAATATAGGTCTCTTTCTTTGAAACACTCCATTTATTCAAATTTCTGGTTATCCGAATGTGGCCAGGTCCCAATTGATTCGGATACTTGGAGTTTTTCTGTAGAATTTTTTTTTTACTTTAAAATAAACATTAAAGTGGGGATGCGTTTCAATATAGACCCATGTTTAAGGTATTGTTTTATAAAACATATTTTTTCAGCAAAATTGGCACTTTCATTTTTGTCAAACTAAGAAAGTGTGCGAAATGGGAGGCCGTTATTTTTACTTTTAGGACAAGATATTGGAAGCTTCAGCAGAAAACCAACGTCAGGATTTAGTCTGAAATTGGATAAACTTTGTGAGAAGAACAAAGAAAAACCTATAAAAGGACGAAATTCGCTGTGTTAGGTACATATTGTCAGATACTAGTTTGTTGTTTGGCGAATTAATACACTTCCCTATCTTAAGATACTTAAGATAGAGAGTTCTTAGCAATTGTATAAAGTATTGAGATGTAAACTTCCTAACATTTAAAAATATTATTTTTGTATATTTTTTCTTAATAAACTTTATAATAGTACTTACCGATGTAATAATAAAAACATGCAATTCCGACGCTTCTAAATAAAAAGTTAATGTTAGTAGTATAATTCGCAACACTCTTGTTACATAACTCCATTACAAAAAGTTCAAGAATATTTCGTTTAAAACTATCTCTACAAGAAAACAAACAACACTAAAACTCGTAAGCGCTCTCCTTTTTATCTTTGAAAACAAGACCTAGCATGTTTCTGTAAGCTGATACTCTATTTGCAGCATGAATATTATTTATATTTGCTTTTAGTTCGCGAAAACCATCCTCGTTTTCAGTTTCTATTATGCACGGAGGAGAACTGCATTCACTACCTTGACAGAAACGGCTTTTTGCAGAACAAAATTTAAAGTGAATAAAAGTGCAGAGATCCTCTGCAAAAAGGGGAGGGGTACACCTGTGTCACGTCTTTAAATTTCCCCTTATGTTTTACCTTTTATCTTTTCTTTTAAACATGTTTTGATCCTTACGGGAGAAAGTGGTACATCACTTAAGCAAGTGGTTTTTCAAAATATTCATTTAGATATAAACTGATGTAAGTATAAAACGATCAATTAAGCAAAGAATACCAGGTTTCTATTTGTTAATACTTATATTTGAAGAGCAACATGTTTTAAATTCCGTGGTTGCTTGTTTTTTTTTTTTTAAAAACTATGATCATATATAAATTGTGAATAAACCTTGCCTGCCTTTGCCACTTTTAATATTTTGGTATACATATTTTATGTTTAAAAACACTAAATATAATGTTCTTGACGATTTGAAAAGCTGTACTAGTTGGAAGTTGAAAAACTTTTTTTATTAAAAAAATCAAAAAAAAAAAATTATGTAGAATATATTGTCTCAAAAATTGAAATTAACACTCCAAAAAAGTTGAACGATAATATAAAACAGGCTTTGCTTATATTTACGAATCATCAACAAAAAGTGAATAGGTTCATTATACCACTTTTTCTCGAACAGTGTAACACAAAATAATAAAAATAAATACATAAAAAATCCAGAAGAAAAGTGAAGAGAGTACGGGCAGACACTGCACCTAGTTTCTAAAATTCCATGATCGTGTCTGAAATGCGAAAATGATTGCAGCTATGAATACACTAGGAAAGAGGCGAGAATATATAGAAGCACTCCGTTTTATTTTCGTGTACTTGACATCAACTTAATATTGGAACAGTGAATAACAGGCTTCTAGTGTGTACTTTTCAGAATATGAGCATCGTTTTGTTTCCGAAAAGAAAAAGAATATTTGAAAAATGGCTTATGGGTTATACTTTCTGTTGAAAGGGGGGACGCAATGCATTGTAAGCAGTATATGTATGTTGTGTAAAGAAGAAAAGTTTTGTGGAATTTTCGTCGTGAGCTTTTTAGTAGAATTTATTTATATATGTATTATACATGTGCATAAAAAGTTTGTGAAGTTGTACAGAGGCTGTTCGCACATTTTTTAGACGATTTTGTTAGGCCGTAATAAAAAATCGATTGCTTCAAAAGAAATAATTGCAATTGTATTATGTTTTGAAAAGTCAAAATTATCATCTGCGGCTTGAAAATTTTATTTTTATTCAAAATTGCGTTTTTAATGAAGCAGTGGTTCGAAGGCAATATTTATGCTCTTTCCGAAGAGAACCATTCCTATTCCGTTATCCAAAAACGATGTGAGAGTCATAGTTTTGTGATATCTAAAGCGTCGATAGGTAACATCGTAAACAAGAAAGGAAAAAACGTCAAATTAGAGCCTCAAGTATGACAAAAATTCCAAACAAGTACCCAAGAAAAAAAAAACGGATATCTTCGACTATTGCAAAGGTACGTTGTTTAAAATTAAAAGAAAATCCCCCTAGTTAAAGGACAGTTGCAAAATCATTAAATGCTCTGTGTCCACTGTAAACAAAATGATAAACACTGATTTAAGTCTTAAGAAAGCGAAAAAACCCAATGTGCATCGTCTTTCTACAAAACATATCGCTGAACGCAGAACACGCTGCAGAAATCTGTATGAGAAATACTTATCCAAAGAAAAGTTGGAAAGAATTGTCACAATAGTTGAATCATGGGTGTATTTAAATGATTGCGGCAAAAAAAGAGCCATTTGTTATCATAAAAGAGGAGAAAAAATTTAAATACATGGTTCAAAGAATCGAAAGAAAGTTTTTTTGAGGGATTCATGATTGTTGCTGGTTTTTCATATAATGGCAAGTTAAAAATAAGGAGGGTTAAAAAAATATCAAGATTAACTCCAAATACTATCAGGAACATATTTTATCAGCGATTTTTCTGAATAAAATACCATCGCTTTACCCACAGTGCCCTCAATCTGTGAAACTCCATCACGACAAAGCTGGCAGTCACACGTCAAAATCCACAGTAAAATTTCTAAAATAAATGGAAAAAAAAACAGTATCAAGGCCGTACCCTTCACTGATATCCCTACTAAATTTCCACAATCCAAATTATATTGTCTCTATGAATTTAACGATATTTTTTGGAATTGTTTTTTCTGTAAAAACAGCAGACATTTTGTTGCAGTGTAAAGTTGTAGAATAAATTCTACTGTAACTGTTTGAAAATATATACATCATTGATGTCAGCCGGCTTTACTTGTAGTGAAAAATATGTGTTTACGGATTTTTTGTATCCAATCGAAAACTCATGTATAAGATAGACTTACGAAGCGAACTATGTTATGAATTTTAAAGCGCGTTCCAATATCGGAAAAATACAAATGCTATCATTTTTTATATGGTATTGAATTTCAAAAATGGAAAAAGAGGCCTAGGGAAATCGTATAAACTTTTGTTCTGCAGTTATACTTCAATTGAAAACTTTAAAAAAGAAAAATAAACTGTGCAACGTTACCATGGTTTTGGATATAAAGTTACATCAATTTTGGAGTAAGCTGACTAAATTCGAATCATGCGAGAACTTTATAAAAAAATGTTTTATAATTTAATAAAAACTTCTACAGATTCTAAGTTCACATAGAATTATAATTTGCCGCCCCGGTGGCTCAATCGTTAGGATGCTGGCTTTTGGAGCTGCTGGGGTCTGGTTCAAATCCCGGTCAGGCATGGATGTTTGTGACCGTCAATTAGTTTTGTTATTTGTCTAGGTGTTATTCCTTTCTTTGTGACTGTAAAATTTCTTTTTGTGTCTGTCCCCCTTGACGAAAGCTTATAAGAGTACTCTGAACAAGCACACAAATTGGAATATATATGTACTATAACATACCATACCATACCAATTATAATTTTGTGGAACAAAAGGGTTTATGAAAATTATTCAAACGAATTCTATCCTGCTGGAATCTAGTTTTTGGTACAAGGCCGTTCTTAGAAAACAGAGATTAATAAGATCGGGCCTCAACTGAGTACTAACTTTAATTTAGGTATAAAACGACAAAAAAAAAATGCAAAATAAAGCTATAACGAATTTCTCCCTGGTACAGATTCAAAGGTTAGAATACAGCAAAATCTATTAGAGACAAATTACTACCATTTATATTTAACTAATTTTTTGGGATATAACTTTATTCTAGTTTTGTGGTTAAACTTTTTCTTTTGGTTTGCTTGTTAATTTTTCTCTAACTTTATGATGTAACGTTAATTCATAAAGCTCCAGGAGGCATCAACAAGTAATGTTCGTCAGTGACGTTATACTAAACAAGTATTGGTAATAGTAAAGTAATCATTTGCGGCTGCCTATTTCTAGCCTCCTTTCAGAGCTTTAAAACATCCAATAACGACTCGTAATTTAGAACCCTGGTCAAGTGACGAGTTCGACATCTGAGCGGGCACCCAAAGGAACTTCGAGCGACATAGTACGCTGACGCCGTCGGGACTTTCGACTCCACCGATTTAACGAGCGCGTCTGTCCCAGTGTACTCGGGCCCAGTTTAATTTTTCTACTCTTTCCAGTACAGAGATCCGATTTAAAGATGACTGGCAGTAGGTGGGATTACTAAACAAGTGTTTTAATTTTTAACAAATGCGCAGTTAAATACAGACAATTTAATGTATTTGGAAATGTAATGTGATATTATACTTATTAAATACAGAATAACTTAATAATTTTAATGAAATACAGCAAATGAATATATCTGATAACATTCTGCGAATGAATACATTTAATGACATTCTTCAGAAGTGAATACACTAAGAATAGCAAATATGAACGTGAAGAAAAATGGCATATTGGAACAAAAATAAATAAAGTTTTAAGAAAGACTATCATTCAATAACTTCAGGGGTTCTGCCAAAATAAGAAAATATATTATTTGATATATATGTTGCTAAAATTAAATATTTATTACCTTAAAAAGGTTGTTTTAAAGTTTTTTCAAATGAAACACCATTTTATCTTATTAAATAGTTAAAGCATACGTTATGTAAATATGAAGTTTACATCATTTTTAACATCAAACATTTCTAATTAACAGTTATTAGGAAAGTTATTTATTATTTAAATGTAAAAACTTATACAAAGTAAACTCATTAGTTAAATTTATTCACTTATTGCTAATGCAATTCCACGATTTAAATAAATTAAAGAGTTCTAGTGAAAGAAAGTTATATTTTTTTTTATTTGTTTTAGAACATTAAATAATAAATCAAATGTTTTATTTGCGCAAGTACAGAAACATAAGTAAATTCATTATGAAAATTGAATAGATATTGAAATAGGAAAAAAATTTTTTTTTATGATAAATGAAAATTAAATAAACAATTAAAAAATCGTTTTATTAAGAACTATATGTAACAAAAATACTTGAATACAATAAAAAATTAAGACATTAAAATATATAAATAATTTTCTTTGTTAACATATTTTTTTATTTTGCATTTTCCATACATAAAATTTGAAAGTAAAATGCATAATCTTTATAAGTATAATCCTGAAAAAAATTACTGTACCATATTTGATTTATTTGAAATGAAGTATAAATTTTAAATTTCGGAAGATGAATTTAAAACCCACATTGATTCGACTGTTTTGTTACTAAAAAGAATGTTGATCCTACTAAATATTCAAAATTTCGACGTAAAGCCAACATATAATAAAAACACTAAACATCATAATCATGCTGAAAAAAATACTTAAGCTTTAAATCATTTTTTACTTTAAATTTTAATTGCATCACCGTTTTACCATATTTACTCTCATAAAAAATAACACAGTCTGACTGATTTAAATTTATAATAAAATGACAATTTTCTGCTAAGCACGCATATTGTTTTAAAATGCTGCACATTTCGGGTTACTCGACCCCTAAGGCTTAAAGTAATTATAAGAAAAATAGTAAAGATAGACTCTAAGCACAATCAGTTTTCAAAATTACCTTTAATATCCCTAGATAAGAAATAGCTTAGCACGGGTGGACTTTCTGTGGCGAGCAATTTAAAAACCACCCGAAATGATTCCCTATCCTGAATGCAAAATAATCGCATACTTTAGAACGAAAAACTAAAATAACAAACGGCACACCCTTCTCTCTTCGTTCCAACCTTATTTGAATTGATGGAGGGTTTACATTATTTGCATTGATGAATTATGCAGATTCCATAGGTCGGGGTTTGGCAGTCATACAACTATAAAATCGTATTTTATGTTTGTAAATGTTGTATGAGATACTACAACTAACAACCCTATGAGGGATAAGAAAATTGCAAGAAAGTTAACTTCTTTTTATTGGCAAGAGATTAAAATTTAAATTTGTAACCGAAACTTCCTTAACCTTTACGAACTTACTTTTCTGTTGTAAAAGCATATCAATTACTCAACTACACTTTACAATTTAGAATTAAGTAAAATTATTGAAGTTATACATTTTTGAATATTATAAGTTGGTGGAAAAAAGTAACAATCTGATTACGGGTTTTTGCATCGCTAGCCCTCAGGGGGCTAAGGACAGTTATATTTAAAAAAAAAAACAACAATAAAACAAGGGTTATCTTGAAACAACATCATATCTTAATCCCTACATTCATTACCAAAATATTTTATTTGTTGCTTAATCTAATTATTTACAAAAATATAACGTAACTTTAAAAATTTACAGGATTAAATCAGTGATATCAACTATAATTTTAAATAAAGTTTTCATTTACTTTCTAAAATAATGAGATATCTTGCTTGTTCTTTGGATTGTTGAACTGTCACAGGCATTCACAAGATTAAAAAAAGTTGTTTAATTTCAAATAATTTTAAGTATTTTATGATAAAAAGCTAATGCACCGCAAATACTAGGTGTATATTAAATATATTGTATTATCATATGTAATATTAGTAAAATATATTTAATGGTAAAATTTTTACATATGACTGAAAAAAGTACATTTGTAATAAAAATATTTATATATATTTTTGTTCATTATTTCTCTCTGATATTTCATTTATTTAAAAGAAATAAAACTTAAGAAAAATTAAGAAATATTTTTAACATTTCTTACACCTAAACCGACATTAAGTTTGCAGTATACAAATGTGCTACGAGAAAAAGGGTAAATAGTTCCCATTTTCGAGTGCGATAATCGAATAAAAAAATATATTTCACTTTCAATAAACAATTTTATTTGTTATTTCAAGACATAGATTTATTATTTTCATTAGTTTAGCTTCAGTTAGAGTGTTATTTCAATATATTTTCCTTCGATTTTGACGTAGCAGGGTGCACGAATATCAGGGTTAAAGGAGCAACCAATAGGAGCAGGCGAAATTTCGGCACCAGTGGCGTTGTTTACAAAGTTTCCTCCGCCTAGTACATTTCTCTGCTGCAAACTTAAGGTTTAGTAGAACACATTTAACAAATATGTCAGTTATATTTTTGTCAAACTAATGCTGGGAAATGTAAGGGGGTGGGTATCCAAGCCAATAGACCGCTGATAGCTCTTTTCCCATTGTGCAATTCAAATCAGCGAACCATTGAACAAATACTATCATCGCATTATTTTCCCTCATATACCGTAAAAGTCAGTTGTTTGGTCCTGCGTATAAAATATTCACAAACCATTTCATGAAGAAAGTATTGATTTGAAAGAAATGTCATCGAAGATGGCACATTTTTTTTTTTTTTTTTTTAATTCAGCATTACTTATTTGGCCATTTTCGTTTTCTACTTTTGTAGTTTCCAGCAAAAAATAATATTATTTTTTGTTGTGTTGTTTCTATTATTTGTAGCATTATTTTTTAATACCAATAAAAGTATAACTTTTTGTACATTATTATCAAAAATATTAATTAAAAATATTAATATTATCAACACGCGTACACTCTTAAAACAAAAGTGTGAATTCCACTCCAGTTGGAGAAGTGCACTGGAAAGGAGTGAATATTATCTCAGACTGAGTTAAAATTACTCGTTTGGAATGATCCTGTCTGAGGTTTAACACACAATGCATCCACTCCAAAAGGAGAAGTGCATTTTCCAGACTGGATTAGTGAAAATCAATCAGACTGAGTTAAAATCGCTCGTTCGTTTTAAGAGTGTAAAACGAATTTTTTAAACTTGATAATCTATTTCACTGCGCTTTTTCGCTGTCGCAATCGTGAAATTTATTACCGATCTCATTTAAAAAACATACTTTTTGCACTAGTTGCATAAATAGTAACTATTTCAAAACGTCTTTTCATTCCATTTCATCCAAAAATCAATTTCACTAACATTTTGCATTCCTCTATAAAACATCAACAATTATCAGACCCATTACAGAGATAAATTTGTATTCCATTACAAAATACATTAGATTAGATATTCGACTGTCGACTGTCGAAATCGTAATATTACAAAATGTATGTACTTATTAGTGGATGTTTGCGTTACGCATGACACACACGGCAATTAATCGTGAAATGCATCTGAAGATCATTAATCAGGGCACGATCGCTCTTACGTCAGGGACCAAATTAAGCTGGCACTCGAAATAAATTGATTAATTCTCAAAGGTAGGTGTAAATGAAGAATTAAAATAAAACTTCTAATTTTAATTAATCTTTTCATTTGCTGTTACAAAGATGTAATTTTATACTTAGTAAATATAGCATATATACAATTAATGTTTGACTCTGTGTATGTATTAAATCTATCTTCGTATAAAACATAAAAAAGTAAAAGTATAGGAATGTGTTAAAACACTCGAAATAAATTGAATAATTCTCAAAGGTAGGTGTAAATGAAGAATTAAAATAAAACTACTAATTTTAATTATTCTTATAATTATTGTAGAAATATGTAATTCTACAATTTGTAAGAGTAACATGTATATTATTTATGTGTAAATGTGTGTATATCTCAAATCTATCTTCGTCTAAACCTAAACCATAAAAAGTAAAAATATAGGAATGTGTCAAAAAAAATCGAAATAAATTGATTAATTCTCAAAGGTAGGTGTAAATGAAGAATTTAAGTAAAACTACTAATTTTAATTAAACTTTTCATTTGCTGTTACAAATATGTAACTTTATACTTAGTAAATGTAGCATATATACAATTAATATTTAACTCTATGTATTTATTAAATCTATCTTCGCCTAAACCATAAAAAGAAAAAATATAGTAATGCGTCAAAACAGTCGAAATAAATTGAGTAATTCTCAAAGGTACGTGTCAATAAAAAAATTGAAACTACTAATTTTAATTAATATTTATAATTTGCTGTTAGAAATATGGAATTCAATATTTTGTAAATGAAACATATATACTATTAATGTGTAACTGCGTGTATAGCTCAAATCTATCTTTCCCTAAACCAGAAAAATCTAACATATGGAATGTGTCAAAACACTCGAAATAAACTAAATAATTCTAATAGGTACATGTTAATAAAGAAACAAAGCAAAATTACTATTTTCAATTAGTATTATAACTAGATGTTAGAAATATGGAATTTTATATTTTGTAAATATAGCATATACATTTTTAATGTGTAACTTTGTGTATTATTTATCAAATATATTTTCGTCTACAACATAAAAACCAAACATATGGGAATGTCTCGAAATACGCAGGATTGAAATAAATTGACTGATTCTCAAAGGTAGGTGTAAATAAAAATTTAAAATAAAACAACTATTTTTTTTTATTCATGCATATAATTTGCTTTTAGAAATATGTAGTTCTACACTTTGTAAATTTAACATATATACTATTAATGCGTAACTATGTTTATATCTCTAATCTAACTTCGTCTAAACCATAAAAAGCAAGTATATTGTGTCAAAACACTCAAAATAAACTCAATAATTCTTATAAGTAGATGGAAATAAAAAAAACCCTGCTAACTTTAATTAATCTTATAATTTGTTGTTAGAAATATATAATTCCATACATTGTAAATGTAACATACAAACAATTAATGTGTAACTATGTTTACACCTCAAATCTATCTTCGTCTAAAACAGAAAAAATAAAGACTCGGAAATGTGTCAAAATATGAAGGATTGAAAGTGAAAGTTATTTTAGCTTTTATAAAAATTCCTGTAATCATTAAATCGAAAGTTCTGATTTTTTTAAAAACTCGATCCTGTAGACTTAGCATGTATACCGTACTCTTTAAAATATATGTTTTAGTCTTACGAAATGCAATTATATTAAGTAAATATACGTGGTTTAATTTCGAAACATTTTAAGTTTGAATTTTCAATTATTTTATTTTTAAAAGTGAATTGCAAGCTTGTGATTATAAATATTTATTTAGTAAAGTTTGATTTGCAGCGTCACATTTATGAGATATTAGATTATTTAAATCCGGGGTTGCACAGTTGTACCTTTATTGCCTATATTGTGTAAATTTCTTCTTTCTGAAAATCGATTATCTTCCTATCCGATTAGCACATCATCAGAATATTATAAGATCGCCCCCTCCCTCCCCAGCAGATGCTATTTAACATTATATTTGTTTTATTTGGAAGTAGATTTAATTTAGGCCCTTTCCTTTGTGTAAAGTGCTAACTTCACATCGGTACATAATATACCACAATATTTTTGGTTTACTAGTAAAAAAATATATTTTAGCTATCTATTTTATTATAAGTATTTTACAAATTGCTAATTTTGTCATTGCTGCATCTTTAAGGCTAATTTTTGAAGCAATACAAAAACAGCAACGTTGTGCTCATATCCAAAATTTCCATTATAATTTTTTATTACTTTATTTTTTTTTATATTTCTTAAAAAATACTTTGAAACACGTATTTTGATTTTGAGCATTTCCAATTTGCACACAAATACATCTTTCAATACAAGAATACTTTGAATATTAAAATTTGAAAATTTGCAAAATGAACTAACACATTTGTGAAATATTTTAGAAAAATTTGATGAAATCATGAATAGAATATTCTTTATACTGAAAAACGACTTCTTCCAATTTATGAATATGATATTATTATTTCCCACAAAGTTCAAAACACTTTTATAAAGATTTTCTAATTTAGAAGTCAATATTTATTTCATAACACTGTTATCCATTTTGCATTATTTTCTAGTAAGTTTTGAACAAAACGTACTAAAAAAATTTTTGCCCTCCTAAGCAAATATGAAATATCAAAATTTAATTGTATATTTTGCTATCATTTTTTCCCAATTTTTTTTTACATTTTGCTGAGTCTTTTACCTAACCACCCCACGTTATGTAGATAATTATAGATTATGAAATATTTAAATTTACTTTTACTCTATACCGAAATTCCCTACAGAAAAACATACTTTTGGAATCATTTAATATCAAAGTGATTAAGTCCTAGCATTTCAGGAGGCTAACATTCTTAATTTATTGCTTATTTTACCAAATTTAAAATTGCAAAACTACATAAATGAATCTGAAAAGTTTCATTACACACATTTTCTAGCATTATAATGTGAAAAAATCTTGTGATAATTTAATAAAAAATGGAGCAGCTTATTCTGAATGGTTGCTTTTCTGCGAATTTTGCTTAAACCTAAGTTTTGTAGTTACCTCAATCTTACGCATGGGCGATATTTTTAATAGAATAATCTGAAAAGAAATATTAGCATTTCAGTGATTACGCTTGGCGTCTCAATTATTAAGACTTTGGGGGTTAAAAAAATATATATATATTTGTAAGTATTGAAACATGTATTTGTACGACGTAATAAAATCATTTTTATATATTATTAGCTTTAGTTATACTTTTATAATATTTCCTAATTAAACTAAACTCTAATTCTACTAAAAATTGAGTGTAAAGTAATGATTTCCTAAGATAACGGCGCCGTCATCGTAACTTTACGCCTGACGTCACAGATTAGCTCCGCAACCATCCCGTTCGTGTGATGTTTACAGCGAATGTGGTTTCCTCGAAGACGTGTTGAGAAACAATCCGCAACCTATCCAAACGTAAACAAACCGACATAGCATGATTTTTTAGTCGGTTCGTAACTTGAATCGATACAAATTTGTTTCGATTATGACAATTTAGCTCTGTTAGTCCTGATGGAGTGTAAATAATCGGATTTTAAAAGTAGCCTTCTGAGTGAAAGCGAAATTTTTAAGCAAAAGTAGCCGTTACGTATAAAGAAGAGTCGGAAAAGCAAGTACGTCCGTGACAATGGTACAGATCCATTACGTTTACGATTAACGAGTTAGGAAAACATAGCTGTACATAAAAGGTTTCTGTGACGTCATACGTAACCGTTACATATCTGGCGAGTGACGGCACCGTAATCTTAAGAAATCATTTACACAATGTTGCATATATTATTTTAAGTGAACCGCCTTGTCAAATATGTTTCTTGAGAAAATATATTTATAATTATCCACAAAATCAAGAAAATATTATTTTCCTAGTAAGTTAACCTCCCAAAAGCGGTCATTCCCCACCTCCCTTAAGTAAAATATATCATTCACCAATAATCTCAGAAGTACATATATACAAAAACTAATAATATGTGTATGCATTTACACTTCCGAAATTGAATGTGCCAACTCGGTGGCTTAATGGTGTGCTAGCCTTTGGAGCTGCTGGGTTCGGTTCGAATCCCGATCAGGCATGGATGTTTGCGTTTGTCAGTAAAGGTCGTTATTTGTCGATGTGTTATTTCTTTCTTTTTGTGACTGTAAATACTCTTTCTGTGTCATTCGTACTTGAAGAAAGGCTTAATAAGCTGGTCTCTGATCAAGCACACAAGCCGGATATATATGTAGTAGTAAATTGAATGTAAAAAAAATACAAGATAATTTAAACTATATTAAATGCACATAATTTTTTCCATTATCAGAATCCCAAAACTTCCATTAAATTCCTAAAAGACGGTCAAAAGAATATGTTATTCCTTATAAATTCTATTTTAGTAAACTTTATGTAGCCAAAACCGAACCCCAAACCATAAATTGATAGTTGTCCCACCAGAAATCTTGGAACCTGAATACTTTGCAGTCTCCCAGGAGTTTCCAAAGTTCAATAAATCACTTTGATGGCTAGACCCCTTCATCAGCCAATGGGGTAACCTTCCACGATTTTTTGTAGTTTATGTTTATATTTTTTATTCTGGATTTCCTTATCTTGGTTTTTTTATATTTATTTATGTCTCTTGGCTGACCACGGGGAAAGTATTTATTACAATGGGATGGGTGGCTTGGAAAAGGGTGTAACCTTTTTCTGCTGTGTTTGGTGATATTTTGATTTTCCCATTTCGGTCGAATTGCTAGGTTTGCATTTTTATATTGTTGAAACCGTGAGGATAACTTTAAAGATGGCTGACCTGTAACATCGTTTTAAATATTAACGTTAGTTTCACTTGTTTTATTTATAGAATTTATGTGTTTTATATTTTATTGTTATTTTAAACCATAACTAAATATTGATATGTTGGCTAATACTCAATGTATTAATTGTAAAATAAATATTATACCAATGAATTATTATTATTTGAATAAAATTATAGCTATCCCAGCCAAAAAATTCTGCATAATTGCTTCAAAAAAATTTCGATCTTGCAGTCATCTTTAAGAAATCTGCAGTTTTTTTTAATCAAAAGAAAATTGAAGTATATCGAATGAGGATTATGCAGTTTTTCTGTAGCAATTGTGCAGCAAATCTAAAGTCATTTTAATGCTTCAGAAAAACTGCAGTTATTTTGAAGCAATAGAAAAGTGAAGCCTGACTATGGATATATCTGCGGTTTTTTATGCAGCAATTCTACAGTCATTCTGAAGTCATTTAGTCACTTTAAAAAACTGCAGATATTTTGAAGCAATAGAAATGTGAAGTCTGGCCACGGTTGTATCTACAACTTTTCTGTAGAAATTTTGCAACCATTCTGAAGTCATTTCGGCACTTCTCGATTGCAAAATTCTGCAGAATTGCTTCACAAAAAAACTTTAAAAAAACTTCACAAATTCTGAAGGGATTTGAAACACTTAGTCTGCAGAATTGCTTCAAGAAAACTGCAGCTATTTTGAAGCAATATAAATGTAAAAATTGACCACAGGTGTATATGCAGTTTTTTTGAAGCAATTCTACAACCATTCTTAAGTCATTTCGGCACTTTAAAAAAAATAGTTATTTTGAAGCAACAGACGAGCGAGAATATTTTCGAACTAAAATATAGTTTGCTCATATATTTACAGAACCAACTTCATAACAAGTTTCCGTGGCACAGTCGTTAGAGCATTAGACAGCTGCCCAATTCCCATCAGATCAAATCCCGCGCTCCTACTGTCGGGGAGGCAGTGGATCGTTTCAATAATAAAGAGTAGCAAACTCGTACAGTAGACATTATTTATTAAAAGATCTCCATCTTATTCACGTTTAGGACGACACATTTTTAGTGTCTACACATCACAGCATTTTAAGGAAGAAGAGGTACAGTTACTTCACAGGGACATTGCAACATACACAAGAGGGCGCTACAGTCTCGTGGGATGGGCTCATTACTGAAAAGGTAAAAGGGGTAATATTGACTTACACCAATACTCCCCCGCAATGTTAACCCTTACTCTTTTCGAAAAAGTTCTTTACATCGTCCATGCCCAATAAACTGAGGCATTTGTAGTGTTTGACGGCGGGTAACGCTTTTGTTAACACATCGGCTGCCATTTCCTCAGTGGGCACGTGGCTGATATCAATCTCTCCATTTTTGAGAGCGTCTCTAACAAAGTGATGGCGGATGTCTATGTGTTTAGTTCTTTTGTGAAATACAGGGTTTTCAGCAAGTTTGATTGCCCCCATGTTGTCGACTAAAATTTGAATATTTTCCAACTTTTCAGGGAAAAGTTCGTTTAGAAGCCTTTTTAGGTATATGGCCTCCTTTGTCCCATCCGTTAAAGCCATGTACTCACTTTCTGTGGAGGAAAGGGCAACTGTGTTCTGTTTATGGCTATCATATGAAATCACAGCACCGGCCAGGACGAAGCAAAAACCAGTATAACTGCGCCTTGTAATTTCGCAGTTCCCAAAATCTGCGTCTGTGTATCCATACAATGGATCTTTTGTGTTTTTATAAATCAAACCAAAATATTTAGTCTTTTTTAAATAACGTAAGACGCGCTTTGCTGCCGAAAAATGTGTTTTATCAAAACAAGTTAAGTATTGGCTTAATTTACTAATGGCATTTGCTATATCAGGCCGAGTTGACACGGCTAGATACATTAGACCTCCGATTAATTCCCGGTACGGTAGTGTGCTTTCACAGTTTTTCGCCTTTTCCAATTTAACACTAATATCAACAGGAACACTAACTGGTTTTGCTTCTGACATGTTAAAACGTTCCAATAACTCATCTATGCATGTAGATTGGCTAATAGTTACAATACCTTTCTTTTGTTGGAAGTTAATTCATAGGCAATATTTAGCCAGACCTGCATATTTCGCTTCTACATATTTACCTAAATGAGTTTTAAATCTGTTAAGCATAGAGGGGTTCTCAGATATAAAGAGAATATCATCTACATATACGCAAATTACAGTTAAGCCTTTATCACCATTAATGTAATAAACACATGGATCGGATTGTGATTGTTTTGCACCAAAGTCAGTCAATATATCATTTATCTTCACATTCCAGCATCTTCCTGTCTGCTTTAAACCATATAAAGACTTGTTTAACTTACATATAACATTTTCATTATTCATAGCACTTAACATATCTTTTGCCTTTTGGCATAGCACTTCGTCATTTTCATTTTCAATTAAATATTTTAAACCAACATCAAAATACTTAGGTAATTTCATATAAACACTTTCATCTAAAATACCATTTAAATATGCACAAGTAATATCAAATTGATGTATATCAACATTTAACAATGAAACAATCGAACAAAGTAATCTAATTGATGACATTCTTGCTACAGGACTATATGTTTGACTCTGAAAATAATTAACACTTTCAATCTGAGAGAAGCCCTGCGCTATTAACCGTGCTTTTGATTTTGAGATTCCATTTTCATTTAATTTATTTCTAAGAATAAAACGACTACCAACAATTTCGGAGTCTGACTCGTTTTCACCCGTGTTTTCCAATAAGTCAAAAGTATCATTTTTTAATATTGATTTAACTTCATTAGCAATGGCCAAAATCCAAGATTCGGATTCTTTAGAATTTAACGCGTCTTTAATACAGATTTCGTCCATAGCGAGAGAAGTTTCGGATTCAATCTTACTGTAAACTCTTTTACCATTACGCAATGTCTTAAAATTTTCGCGAGATCGCTCCGAATCAGCTGTCCCAGTGCCGTTTGGCAATAAACAATCCTCGTCTTCGCTTTCCCCTTCATTCATTTTCTCCTTTACCTCGAGAGAATCTGTTTCAATCCCGCGTGACGTCATTGAGTCAGCTGTTTTCTTGATCTGGGCACTTTGCCAATTTCCCCCTGTCTCGTTCGGAAATTTTTTTTTCGTTTGACTCTAGGCTCTCTGGGAAGTAACAAAAAAGGTCTGAGGGAGAATCATTTTGCTCGCTCTTTCGCGTTTCGATTGTTTGTTTACTCTCATTGAACTTAACCGAACGCGTTATTTCTACACGCTTCTCGTTGATAAGCCAAATTCTAAAAGCCTTCGTGTTTTCCGAATAGCCAATTAATCTACCTTCCTTAGCTCGCGGTTCATATTTTTTTCTATTTTTGCAGTTATTCCAGACGAATGCTTTGCATCCAAACTTTTTAAGATACGATAAGTTTGGCGGTTTGCCAAAGAAGAGTGTGTACGGCGTTTGTCCGTCCAAGGTTTTACTCGGCAAACGATTTTTTACATAATTAGCTGTAGAAACGGCTTCACCCCAAAAAGAGGGCGGTAACTCAGATTCGATTAAATAACAACGAATTAAATTTCCCAAAGATAAATTGAGGCGTTCGCAAACAGAGTTTTGCTGTGGGGTATTTTTGACAGTTAATCTATGTATAATCCCACATTCTTTTAAGTAGTTATTAAATTCATTACTGGTATATTCTCTCCCATTATCTGTTTGGAAAATTTTCATTTTGGAACCCGTTTGATTTTCAAAGAAATTTTTCACTTCTTTAAATGCATTAAAAGCCTCAGATTTATGCTTTAAGAGCTTGACAACTGAATATCTACTATAATCATCTATAAACGTGATAAAATAAACGTTCTTACCAAGGGATTCTACCTGAAATGGACCTACCACATCGGAAAAAACCTTGTACCCCTTTATGGTAGATCTCTCACTTTTATGTGGAAATGGGGCTGCGGTTAGTTTGCCCTTCACACACGTTTCACACAAGTAATCCTGGAGTTTTATTTGTCCACATACGTCTATACCGAGAATGTTATCATTCTTTATCGCGTTTTCCAGGTACTTGAAGTTGAGGTGTCCTAGTCGCTCGTGCCATCTGATTATGTCAGCCTTTCTTTTGGTGTCGAGGGAGTCGCTTGCAAGTGACGTTGAGGGTGTGTCCAGTTCCTTGAGGGTGTAGAGGTTTCCTCTTCTCTCTCCTTCCAGCGTCTGTCCGGCAGGGTGGACAATGCTCGCTCCGTCTTTGGTGAAGGTGACAGTGAAGCCTTTATCGCATATTTTGGAGATGCTGAGTAGGTTGTTTCTCAACCCGGGGCAATAGAGCGTCTCGCTCACTTCAATTTCGGCTTCTTCTCCATCAATCAGGGTGGCGACTTTCGCTGTACCGATTCCATTTATTTGAGTGGTGGATTGGTCCGCCATCATCAGACAATTTTCTGTAGTCGGGGAGATCGACTCGAAAATCTTTCCATCAGGGCTTAGGTGAGATGAGCTGCCTGAATCGAGTATCCACAGCTTTTGGTCGTTCGAGTCCATGCGGTCTGTAGAGTGGGTCACTTCGGTGTGGAGTGACACGTGTTTATTCTTCACTCCGGAAGAAGACCGGCAGTCTATAGCTTTGTGACCGGGCTTAGCACACTTGTAGCAGATTATTTTCGTTGTGTCTCTTCCATTCTGGTATTGCTGCTGCTGTTGTGGCCACTTCTTTTTCTTAAAGGGTTTCCTGTTGCCATTATTCCATTTAGGCTTAACGGCTCCGGTCGCCTCGTCGTGATGGGGGTTTCCATTTCTCGAGAGGTAAGCCTGTTCAGAAGAGGTTGGCGCTCCATCCTTTGAATTTCTGGCTTCGAATTCCTCTAGCAGCTTAACTTTGAGATCATCAGGCGACGGTAGTTTGTCCCTAGTTTCGATTGCGATGCGAAAATTTTCATAGTTCGCGGGGACGCTGTACAGCATTAGAATTGTCAATAAATCATCTGCGATCTTGACGTCGAGTGCGTTCAATTTATCCACGGTATCGGTAAAGTTATTCAAGTGTTCAGCCATGTTCTCGCCAGTCGTCATTTTCCTAAACAGAAGTTGCTTCAGCAGCGAAGCCTTTTTGGCGGGACCCTTCGATTCGTAGATCGACTCTAATTTAGTCCATACTTCGTGTGAAGTTATGCAATTTTTGATGTGGCATAGTTCACTTGGGCTCATAGCTAAAACTATGTCGGCCTTCGCCTTTCCGTCGGTGACTGTCCATTTTTCAGCGTCTACCTCCGGTTTCACTTCTGTTCCGTTCACATAACTCCAATGGTCATTTTTGACGAGTATAGCTTCAATTTGTATTCTCCAGGTGGAATAGTTTGACTTATTCAGTTTCTCGATGCTGTTGGTTTGTGCCATATTCGTGAAAGTCCAGGTGCAAGTTCAAACGAAAAGTCCACGTGCTATCGTAATGGCTGCTGATACGGTCGGTTAGCTTGTTAGGCCTAACTTCTCTTTTGTAAGCCTAACCACGCTACTCTTTCAAAAAGGAAGTCCAGTTTTTTTTCATCGGCGTTCATCGACGTGCCTGGTCCCGTAACCTGTCGGGGAGGCAGTGGATCGTTTCAATAATAAAGAGTAGCAAACTCGTACAGTAGACATTATTTATTAAAAGATCTCCATCTTATTCACGTTTAGGACGACACATTTTTAGTGTCTACACTACACATCACAGCATTTTAAGGAAGAAGAGGTACAGTTACATCACAGGGACATTGCAACATACACAAGAGGGCGCTACAGTCTCGTGGGATGGGCTCATTACTGAAAAGGTAAAAGGGGTAATATTGACTTACACCAATACCTACTTCCCAAAATGGTCAGAAAAACAGCCCACTCGTTCGATAATTTATTTCTTTATAATTTTTATTTTAATTACATTTCGCTAGATGGCGCCACGTTTTCTTAAAAAAAGGCCAAAATATTCTGCAAAACTGCTTTACGAAAACTTCAAAAAACTGCAGTTTTCTTGAAGCAATTCTGCAGACTAAGTGTTTCAAATCCCTTCAGAATTTGTGAAGTTTTTTTGAAGTTTTTTTTAAAGTTTTTTTGTGAAGCAATTCTGCAGAATTTTTTGGCTGGGATATTATTTATTTGATTACAAATAAATTAATAAATATACATAATATTGTTTGTTCCTAACTTGGTTTATAAAAATAACGCAAGAAAAACATTTTTGTTAGGTGGTAATGTTAAACATTATTCCTTCTATAACGATCGGCAATCGTTTCCTTATTGCATAAATCCTCTAATAAATTTCTATTTAAATCACTCTGTTATTAAAAAACCCCTTAAAAATGCATTTTGTATAACACAACCCTAAGAGTTAAGAATTCAAGATGTTCTTCAACCTCACTTTATTACTTTCACCCAGAACAATAATGAAAAATATGTAGTAAACGTTCTTAAATATCGTTTTACGACGATATAATGAATTGATTTTATAATACATTATAGGGTTACAAAATCTCAAATATTTAAAGTTAATTTAACTTACTTTAGATGTTTATTGGCATAGTCTGGAGAAATTGGAGATTGTATATAAGCTACACTTGTATGTGAAAATAGCTGTCATGTTTGTCATTTATTGTCCAGATTGTAATTTATGAAAACTGATTGAAATAATACTACTTTTTTATAGGAAAGGTTTCTTATTTGTGTTGTTTTAATGGTTTATGTTATTGGTAAATCTGAACGAAAACGTATTTATTTATATATAGGCATGCTTTAATCATAAATGTGCATAGAAAATTTTGAAAATAGTGTAAATATCCAAACATTTATATAACTTATATAAGTAATATTTATTTATGAATATTTAATTTAAAAGTAAAGCTTACATAATTTTACGCTGGATTTTTAAAAAGAGTGGAAACAAAATTTTGATCGATTGTCATAATCTAATCTTATGATTTAAAAAATGCATACATAAAATATAGCAGTTTTTTTGAAAAAATTATTTATTGGATTATTTATTGTTATTTGTTGGATTATTTTATTGAGAAATAATGAAAATTGAATATGTATAATTTGCAACAAGTTTAAATAAAATATTACATATTACAAAATTTAATTTGATCAAGTACATAATTACTTAAAACCATCACCCATACACAGTGTTATTTTTTGAAAAATATATGTTCCTTTTTCATTTTGCATTACCTCAAATCATTTTAAACAGAATGTTTACTTAATATATTTATATTAGTTGTTAAAAGTTAAAGTTCTTGTTTCATTATGTATACTAACTGTATTAAAAGAGCTTATAACACAGATTATTCTTTTATATTCCTAGAATATTTTCTTTATTGATTTTAGGATCTCATTAAAATTTTCTATCTAAACTTATTTGAAGGAAAAATGTTGAATAGCCAAACTCTTTGCATGATATTTTAAAACTAATTCATTTTCTTGAACATAATTGCCTTCATTTGTTATATTTAGGGAAAAAAATATAGAAAGAAAACATCGCAAAAACATCTTAATAGGCATTTTTCTAAAGCTCATTTTTAGCATATTCTTAATATTTCTAAAACCTTTTAAGAAAGCTTTATATAATAAATTTAAGTTGAATGCATAATACAAAAATGATTATTACGAATTGCTCCAGGGTTATCTGTTGTTATAGTTTTAGGAGATGATTAAACTATATTTTCGGAATTAAGCTATATTAGATTAGCCACAAAAATGAAGTGGTTTAAAATAATAAAGATATAAAATATATCTAAATTCAAAATATTGATATATATTATTTTTTCTGGCCTGTATCTTCATCATTTTTTCTTGGATTTAATATATAACAGAAGACTGCAGATCATTAAATTGCACAAATTTTTGGAATAATGTAAAATTATTATAATTACAAAATTCAATGATTTCCAAAAAATAACAAATAAAGTTATAAAAAATCATAATATTGAGAGATATTTTCCAAAGCTTTATTTTATTACTTTTTCCTGGATTTTGATAAAAAACAAACAAAAAGTACACGCGGATGATAAGTTTTTGTCGATACGTAAAATGTTTCCATTACTATTTTTTTAATTGCTTTTTAAACGATTAGAATAAGTGCATAACTTCTACACAAAGGGTTCAGGATTTTTAAAATCAAAATTTTAGGTATTTGAGAGAAGTATAAGAATGGTAGGGGGCCAGTGGTTTAGTGGTTGTGCTTCGCATTGACATGCCACAGGTCCGGGGATCGAGCCCCGGATTGAGCGAGGTTGACACATCCTTTCATCCCTTGAGTGGGTCGATAAAATGGGTACCAAGCATGCTTGGAAACTAAACACTGATGGTTCCACCTGAGGCTGACCATCTTATCGGGACATGTACCTAGAACCCCTGATAACTAGGTCACGGAATCTGAAATGGACACGGCAGGCCTTGCCCAGTAATGGTCTGTTGCTCCGAGGAGATTTTTTTTTTAAATTTTAACTTTAAGTGTAAAAAGGAACGTAATTAAATAGATGAAAAGCAAAAAAAAAAAAAAAGACTCAAAAATAATATAATGTGTTTTGCTTTGACCTCCAAAAACAAGAAAATATTCAAATGAAAAATTACATAATATTTACGTAATGATAAAGCATTTAAAATTACATAAAATTTGTGTTCCATTTATGTCCGAGAAAAGTCATGTCTTTCCTAAAGTCACCACTCATTCCAAAATAGACAAAAGAAACCATTATGAAAACCATTAAATAAATTTAATTAAAAGTGTCACGGAAGTGAAGAATATGCAAAAATGAAATGCAGTAGCAATTCATACATTACATGGAAGTCCAAAAATGCGATTGAACTTAAGTGTATTATTTGCTTAAATTCACGTTGCACACAATATATTGTTTTAAAAACAAAGTAAGCGTTCTATACCCTCGATATCTTCAAGAACCATGTAACCTCCACATAGAAAAAATAAAGAAAAATTAAGAAAAAAGTATCAAGAAAGTGGAAAATGAAAGACATTAGCAATCGGTACTTTACAGAGAAGACCGGAAATGCGATGAAATGAAAATGTACGTTTTCCTTAACATCAATTCACATATCATTTTGAATAAACGGAATGAAATCTCGATATTATTTTAGCCGCTCAATGTTATAATAAAATTTTTAAAAAATAGGGTTTCATACATCCTTCATGCGCATCTCCTACAAAATATGGCAATCATCTCAAACTATGCACCACTCTTTATGCAAAAAAATAAAGAAAACATAAGGCAAAACAATCAAGGAACAGAAAAATAACGTACGTAGAAATCCGTACGTTACAGTCTAGTTACGGAAATGCAATCAAATTACATGTATGTTTTGCTTAGGCAATCACGCCACAACATATCGTTTTGAATAAAGCGGAATTACATGAATTTAATGTAAAATTTTCATCACTCGATATTATTTTTTAAAACGTTAAAAATAGTGTTTCATCCATCCTACTATCTCATTCCCTTCAAAATATGACATTCATCCCAAACTATGTGCCACTCCTAATGGAAAAACTGAAAAAAAAGGAAGAAGTATCAAGGAAGGAAAAAATACTATAAAATGATAGATAGTAGCAATCGGTACTACGTCACAGGGGTCAATGGAATTAAAATGTATGTTTTGCTTAAAGTCACGCCATAATGTATTGCTTTGAATAAAGCGGAACAAAATAGACTTAACGTAAAATTTCAGTCACTCTATATATTATTTAAAGAAAAACAGACATCCATCCATCTTAAAAAATATGGCAATCATCCTAACTGTGTGACCCTCCATATGGAAAAAATAAGGAAAAAAAAAGTATCGAGGAAGAGGGAAAAACAGAAGAAAATGATAGATAGTAGTAATCAGTGTGTAACTGGGGTTAAGGGACGACCAGAAACAGTATCGTATTGAAACTTATGTTTTGCTTAAAGTCGTTCCTCTATCTATCGTTTTAAATAAAGTGAAATGACATCTAAATAACGTAAAAGTATAGTCCCTGTAAATTAATTACAAAATATTTTAAATAAATTTAATATATTTATATTATTTAACTTAAATATATCTAGATTATTTCCCTTTAACATCGATATATTATTTTAAAATTACACAAATGTTGTTACACCCTTCCTTCCAGCGAATCCTCTACAAAATATGGCAATCATTCCAAACCATGCGTCAATCCATATGAGAAAAATTGAAAAAGAAATCTGAAAAAGAGGAGAAAACGAGTGGTAGTAGTTATTTGTACGTCACAGGGATTACTAGAATTAAACTATATGTTATATCCCCCAAAAACACTTCGTTAAAGTAAACAAACGCCAATCTCAAAAAACCAACAAACCTATGCATTTATTTTATAAAAAAAAAAGTCATGAAAGTTGTCGCTAAAAAAGCCGTGATATAAAATGAATGCCAATCTCTTATTTAAAACTTTTCGGTCGCAATAAATGGAATAATTTAAGTTTCGCTGTCATAAAAAAAATTGCACTGTTTGAGGTTGGTGCCCCCCCTCATCTTAACCACCCTCTATACTTTTATCTAAATGTATTGTGATCATATTATTGTTAAAGGTTTTTTTTAAAGTATCCTTCGTTATTTTGATTTAGTAATTCAAGTTCTATTGCGTGATTTAATTTTTTAGGGGGATTAAGATGGGCACCAACCTCAAACAGTGAAATTTTTTTTTATGACAGCGAAACTTAAATTATTCTATTTATTGCGACCGAAAAGTTTTAAATAAGAGATTGGCATTCATTTTATATCACGGCTTTTTTAGCGACAACTTTCATGACTTTTTTTTGTTATAAAATAAATGCATAGGTTTGTTGGTTTTTTGAGATTGGCGTTTGTTTACTTTAACGAAGTGTTTTTGGGGGATATCAGTCGGTTTTTTTTTTAAATTTATTTTATGATATGCTTTTTAAGGTAGGGTTTATTACCAACATGTTTTATGAACAAGTTCAAAGGATGTAAAGGCAATACGTATAAAATAAAATAAATAATTTCCATGGTTAATCAACAATGCCGAATTGAAGTTAAAAAGGTTAAGCATCAATATGAAATATTGCAATTGGTGAAAGTGAACTGCACATCGTTGGAATTCACTTGGCCGCTGGCATCTTTAACGAAAATGATAATTATTAAATGTTTCACCTAATCCCTCCCCCCCCCCCCCCCTTTTCACTTTAATCCTTTCCAGTCCGGCAAAGCGAAAGTTATCTTCTTCATATAGGCATTCAGATTTTCCAAAGCTCGATTTTTAGAAACTATTTACTTACTTCTAGACCTCAATGTCATCTTTCGCTATAAGCTCAAAGACAGTTTCGGGGATCATTTCAAGCATTTTTCTGTTGATGTGTTCTGTTTGCGCCTTTGATAGCCAAATTGTCAATTGGGCAGTAGCCAAATTGTCTTCTTTGGTAGCTGCTGCATGTATTGGCACAACTCTTACAATTTATCGCTCCTCGATTCGCCTTTGAACTTTCCTTTCTTTTTTTTTATTTTCGATTCTTTAACGCCATTTGAAATTGGTTGGTTCTTCCCTGTTTCATATGTTAACTGAACAATTGGAACAGTTTTAATAACCGAATCTTCATAATCGTAACGTTTCTGTTTGTTATTTTCAGGAACAGTTTCTTAATGAAGTTTTATTGCCGATACATTGTTTTCGACATATTTCGAGACTACATCGCAGCTTTTATTTTCGTGTACCACATCCGTCTCTTATGCCTAGTTTTGTTCACTTTTGTAGGCATATTTAACTTCAATTTTCTTTTATAAAACTAAAAAGTATCTTGAATATTCAAGAAAAAACAATAACCGAATACAATTATAGGTTACGGTTATGTGTTATACTACAGACATTTAGTAACAGCTCATGTTAAAAAATGTAACTTTAATTATAAAATATTACTTTGGCATAATAAAATATTCCTCAATAAGTTTTAGAAGAAAAAAATCATTTCTTTTCATAAAAAAATAAGCAAAGATTACTTTGACATAATTAAATATTCCTCAATAATTTTTAGGCTTAAAATATATTTTTTACTTTTTATGAAAAAAAAACCCAACAAAATTATTTTTTGAATGGTATTGGTAACTGAATATGGCAACCAAATAGACTAATATGACTGTTTACATTTCTAGTCAATCGATCTATCCATTAACTCGAGTTATTCATAAGTTTTCTAAATAAAAACGCCAAAAAGTTTAAATGAAGCATTCCGTTTATTAATTAGAATTTTTTTTTCAATCTGTCCATTCAGATATTAGATTAATCATATATTTTAGAAGCTGTTATAATAACTTAATAGTTAGCAGCGCTGTTATGCCGCTCAACGATGAAAATACAGTAAACCTTGGCTCGTTTTCGGAGGTACTTGGCCGCTAGGAAGGCTTGTTTATCGCGCATTCATACAGCCAAAGGTAATATCGATTTTAATTAATTAAAAATAGAAAAAGTTATTTTTGAAACTTCAAACCTATGAAAGGGGCTGAATTGCGGCATTCTCAATCGTTTAGTAAAAACCGCTTCCAGATTCATGGTCTTGTAAAGGCTGTAGGTCACTTCAAAAATTAGGTCAAAATTTGACTAAAACTGCTCGAAAGATTTCATTTTCGAAAATTTCCATATTTTTTTTCTCCGCTGTTTTTGACTCTAGAATAACCAATTTTTTTTTATTTAAAGTAATCCACGAAATCTCTATACTGTATTTTTTTTTATTGTTCTACGAAGTTTAGTTTGCCTGGTAGAAAATAAAATTAATTTCGCTGTTAACATAGCGAAATGTTTTCTGTATATATACATAACTGCCGTTTAGCCCTTGGCGTCATTTTGAGATTGGCGGGCGGAACGACCGTTCCGTCTGATTTAAAGCCACGCCAAGATGTATCGTTTTGAATACAACCGAATGAAATGTATTACACGCCCCATTTGAGACACTCTATAATGTTAAAAAAAAATAATAATCACTGTTTCATTCATCCTGAAATTATGGCAATCATACTAACTAAGCATTTCCCCATATGAAAAAAATAAAGAAATATATAGGCTAAAAGTATCAATGAAATTAAAGAGGAAATCTAGGGCAATAAAATAATAGATAGTAGTAATCGGTGAGCCACGGGAGTTAAGTGAGAGCGAACTTAAATACATGTTTTGCTTAAAGTCACTCCACAATGTATTGTTTTGAATAAAACCGAATGAAATCTATTAAACGACAAATTTAAGACACTCTATTTTATTTTTCAAAATAAAAAAACAGTGTTTCATTCATCATAAAAATATGGCAATCATCCTAACTATACATCCCTCTATATGGAAAATAATAAAGAAAAATATAGTGAAAAAGTATCATGGAAAGGAAAGAGGAAATCAAGGAAAATAAAATGATATATATTAGTAAAAATTCTTTGTGCCACAGGAGTCAAATAAGAACAAACTCAAATGTATGTGTGTCTTAAAGTCACGCCACAATATATCATTTTGAATAAGGTAAGGTTAATTCCCTCTATATTATTTTAAAATTTAAAACAAATGTATTTCATATATCTATGCACGAGGTTCCTAACAAAATATGGCAATCATCCCAAACTATGCGTCCCACCATAAGGACAAAAATAAAGAAAACGTATCAAGGAAGGGGAAAAAAGACGAGAAAATGATAGATAGTAGTAATCGGTACGTCACAGGGGTCAAGAGAAGACCGGAAATGCGTTAGTACCAGCTGACCCCTCTCCCCCCTTCTTCTGACCAGTGTCCAATCGATTGGATCGGTCAGCATGTCGCACAGCTAGAAGGAAATGAAATTACTTTTGTTATATGGACTTTTTCATTAACTTCTTTGTCTCTGGTTTTTGTGATCATGTTGGAGAAATATAGTGCAAAGTATGTTACATTTTCGATAAGTGCTGAGGAAAATGGAATGGTTGGTAGAAATATTGTTTGCGAAATGTTATTTAGTTGTAAGATTGTGTTACAGCTGAGATTTATTTTCTTTATTTGTAATATTTTTTTTCCTGTGGGTTTCCATGTTAGGAGGAATGTTTCTGTTATATATTTATTTTACCTACTGAAATGTAAACTTTTTTTTTAAAACTGAAATTATTTTTTTAAAATTTTAAAAATACATTATTGATTCCCCCAGGTGACTATAAATTACTTTTCTGCCTTCTAAATTTACAAATTAGAAACATAACAGAATTTGATTTAAAAAAAAATATGGAGAAGTGTATAACTTTGTAAATTATTTTTTTAATTAAAATAAACTCCAAATTTAGCAAATTAAGATGTTTTTATTGGAGTATTAATTGCAGTAGGGGTAAGTGGTGTACCTTGGACGTATGTGTACCTCGAACCTATGCTGATTCTAGCTCGATTAGCTTAGATATTGAAATAACACCACATGCAGTTAAAGTATTTGCTACCAGGGATCTCAGTGAAGTTCTATCTGTTTGTTTAAAAGGTCAATTTATTAAAGAGGTTTCGAAAAACTAAATTCACAGTTCAAAAGTAAATTTTTGTCAGATTCTTTAGAGTAATTTTTTACTCAAACATGTAGTGTTTATTCAGAAACGATGGTTATGCAATATAATGCAAAGTTTTAGCTATAAAACAGTGTGCTTGAAATTAAGTTAAGTCTAATCTTAACTTGGTGATTAACTATTTTGTTTTTAATATCCAAGTGGTGTACCTCGAACCTAATACAAGTGGTGTACCTTGGACTGGTCCAAGGTACACTACTATAGGTCTTATGTGCTTCAGATTGTTGAAAATCCTTTTTAAAATTCAAGTAAATTCTTTCCTTTGAAAAATTAAGTGTTTTAAGCTATTAATATGCAACCCTGATTTGTAAAATCTAGAAAAATGGAAATTTGTAAGAAATTTTGATATGATGTGATAAAGAATTATTTTTTTTGTAGTTAATTATTTAGATTTATGGAAGCCTATAAAATTTTAACCATATTGATACAATATAGAAAATAATTATTGCATGCTCATATAAAAAGATATTTTTTATAATAAATATCCAAGCAGAACATCCTTTTTACGTTTAGGCCTAGTTGATTAAACATAGGGGGAAATATTTGAGCTTTTTTTTTCAAATTTAAGACAGAAAGATAGCCAAATGTTTTCTATGGCATGAAATAACAGTTTAATTTTATGCTGCATTTTAACGAATACACCCGAGAAAGATTGCATTCCAGCTGAAAAAGACAAAAGGGCACTAAAAAAACTGGGCAATAAAACCCCTTACTGAGCCAATTGACCTAACATAACCAATTACTACAATCTTGGCTAGAAATAAGAGTAGGTTGTAAAATGTATTTTTGAATTTTATGTGGCTAATAAATATTGGTTTTCGGACTGTAAAATCGAGTCTCTCTACCTGTTAATAATTGGTCCAAGGTACACTACCGGTTGGACCAAGGTACACCGCCGGTGGTGTACCTTGGTCCTAATTACAATTTTCTGTATTTATTTTTTTAATAGTTGAAATCATTTAAATAACATGTTAAAATAAATATATGTTGTATATAACAACATAAAGTATTCAGTAAAAATATTTGTATTCACTTTTTGCAAGTAATTAAGAAAATAAAAATTGAAAAGTCAAAATAGGTCCAAGGTAACCCACCTTCCCCTATAGTTTCAATATTTATTAAAAAAAGCTGTACATATACACTGTATGAGTTCTATTGAAAATTAAACTTATTTAGTAATTAATTATTTTACCAAAGCAAATTTATATTATTCAATTCATTTTATTGTTAGTTAAGTGAATCTAAATTTCCTATTAATAACGTTACATTTAAATTAAAAATTATCAGACAATTAAAATACACTTAATTTCCCATTATCAAAAATTAACCAACATCATGTTTAAAGATCTTATTATTCACAATTTCGTTGCCGCTACATATATGTTTAACAGTTTTATGATAGAATTGAAACCAAAAAGTAGGAACACTTTTCATTTTCGTTTAAAGCCATGAATCCAAAAATGAATAATCAGTTAGCTTCTTTTCAATGACGTCAAAACCAAATGGCACGGTGACAAATTGTGGAATAATAGCAGACTCCGCGAGCCCCATTCTAAACCCCCTTATGAAAAATTTTCAACAGATTCGCCAATAAATTTTCAAAACGAGAAAATAAAGACTGGGATATTTCTATTTAACACAATTCAAATAAGATAAATCTCAATGTATGTTTTGAACTCACATATCTATCAAGATGGGAACATTATTTTTATTTGAGGGCGTGGGTAGGTAATGTTCTGAAAATGTTGTCTAAAAAGTACGAAAGCGCTATTTTAAATTAAGGGCAGGTGTCCATAAGCATTATGTTGTTATGTAACTAATTTAATGAGTTTAAAATATACAATATAAAATATTTGTTGTTTTAACTCCAGCTGTTGATATGTACATATGATAAAAAAAAATTAATGAATAAATATAATTGGTATTTAAAGCATAAATGTTAAAAAAAAATATAATTACAAGTTATTGTATAGAATAAAGTTATTTAAAGAAGATATCCAAGCAAAAACCTCTCAGTAAAAGAAGGCCAAGTTCTTAAAAAAATATGGCCTGGCCTTAAAAAGAAGTGAAATCCTGAAAAAGGTACCAAGTTCATTAAAAGTTACTGATGTGGTATTAAACACCAAAACATTTTAGTCTTTGATCATTCTTATGTTTACCACATTCAAGCAAATTCGTACTTGTGTTTGTGTAACTTGGCCATTACGCATTGTGAAAATTTTGTTGAACCTTTTGCACTATGGGATGTTGAACCTTCTGCACTAGGGATGGGTGTAACCAATAAGTTATTGAACATTGAAATGAAAGTATTCCTGTAGGTATAGTGTTTTAAGGGTTTCAAGCCACAATAAAAAAAGAGGCCTAACAGAAACAAAGTTTTATTTTAATAAGCTTTGTTTTCTGCCTAGTGGTCAAACAGAGTAATCTTGGCCTTCTCTTTTTTTTTCTTCGAAAAAAATTTTCAATGAATATTTGAACATTGATATAACTTCTTTTCAGCATCAGTATTTTATACTTTTTTTTTAATAAGTGTCGTAATCAAATTTCTAAACTTCCATTATATTGAACTTGTGATAAAATAGTTACTACTTTTAGTGGCGGCCGCAATATCGTTGGACTGTTTGAATCGAGTTTTACAGTAATGAATAATCATGTATCATAATACCTTTAATGGCTTGTTTATTTTTATTCAAAAATGCGTAATGGCCAAGTTATACAAACACAAGTACGAATTTGCTTGAATGTGGTAAACATAAGAATGATCAAAGACTAAAATGTTTTGGTGTTTAATACCACATCAGTAACTTTTAATGAACTTGGTACCTTTTTCAGGATTTCACTTCTTTTTAAGGCCAGGCCATATTTTTTTAAGAACTTGGCCTTCTTTTACTGAGAGGTTTTTGCTTGGATTTCACTTCTTTTTGTAGGTATAGTAAATAAATAATTTAAATATGTACTTAAATAAAAACATTTATTTTTAAATACGACACTTTCAATTGTTTTATAAATATTAACTTTTTTAGAGGACAATCCGCGTGTTTAAGTAAACATGATATATAAAATTAAAACTATATTTGACGAATGTCCATACATTTATTTTTAAATCTTGTACTGTTTCATTTTACTGCTCGTTCTCTACTGCTTGTTGACATAAGTACAGTTTTTAATTATTTTAAATAAATTATCACTACTTAAAATCATGGGTACTTCGTCAGTAATGAACAAAACAACGTCTTAGAACTTCTTACTCGTTTAGTTGGCTCCTGAAGTAAAAAAAAAAGTTGTCCATAAACTTTTAAACGCGCTGTATACGGCCTAATTATCATTTTGCGATCAAAATGACTTACATGACCCTTGGCGAAAACAATTGTTGTTGACCCCAATTACAGTTTGAAACCCGAATAGTTGCTTTTAGGTAAACTGTCAAAACGGAATATAATTATCAATATAACTTCATGATTTGTGTGTTTGGACTCTGGTATCTATTTTTTTTTTATTTTAAATAATAGGGAAAAATTGATTAACCATTGTGTCGCTCTAGTGCGATGTTTTTCCAACTAAAACAAAACAAACAAATCATTTGCCTATTGTAAATCATGGGTTCCAGCCATTGCTCATATGCGTATTGAGTATATATAGACCTTTAGCGATGTAACTCCTCCTACAACCAAAACTCATTATAAAACAGGGAGCAGGTTGCCAGTTCAGGTGTTGCACTTGAAAACCATTAAATTTAATCAAAATGATGATTGAAACTTTCCATTAGTAATATCGTGTGCTCAATTCACACTTGAAAAACCTATCTCATATCATCCGAAGGTAAATAGCTATTTGAATTGTTGGCGATTCAAGTAATCGCCACGATCATATCGACGTATGAGAGGATTGCAAACTGCTTCTTATTATAATTCTACCAATTCTTAGAACAACATTAGCACGCCAGAGTAGGAGTTGATTTTAAATTTTATTTACAAAAACTGACTAGAAGTTACAAGTGTTGCCACATGGCATTGTGAAATAATTGATGATGACGTATTATACAATGATCAATGAGTCAAGACCTGAGCCGGCAATCCAGGCAACACCCTAGCTAGTAATTTTCACTTACATTAACAACATCCTCCCACCTTAAGTTAATTGAAACAGAAATTAACTTTACTAAATACTAATTACTAGCATCAAAATTTAAACTTAGAACTTGAACAGCTAACATTAAAACACTTTAAAATTAATACTATAAAACATTAGAAACAATAAAATAATTTAAAACTTTTAAAGTTCTAAAACATGAATCTATCAGGTACTTTAATTACACGTCCATATCTTGATAGTCTCTTTTCGCCTTGCTGGTCCTTCACTAGACTCGATTTTGTATCTTCCAAACAAGTGTCATGCTTAATTGGCATTACAGGTGGTAATTTACTTTCAACAATCTGCTGATGATCTACAACTTCAAGCGGGTACAACCTTTGAATGGGACGAAGTAAAACACCTGACTGAGTCTTAAGTCGCACTACTCGGGTTCTTCCATCCTTGCCAGGTAGTAACTCAATAACTCTAGCAAGTGGCCAGTCACACCTTTTCTTATTATCGGAGCCGATGAGAACGATTTCATCCAACATTATTTCTCTTGATCTTAACTTCGGAAATTGCATCTTTAGCTGGCCAAGATATTCAATCCTAAACCTCTTTAACAGCAGCTCTCTTAGATTTGCACGATATCTCAATCTTTTGTTCAGGCTCCTTATCTCGATCATATCCAAATCTGGTTTACCCACCTAGGTCTTTGAGAAACATATCTGGAGTGATTGGTTCAAGATCTGTAGGATTTTCTGTCATAACAGTCAAAGGCCTTTTATTGACAGCAGCCTCATAATCGCATAGTATCGTCTGCAATTCTTCATAACCCAAAACAGCATTTCCAAGTACTCTTCTAAGCAACTGTTTAACCAACGCCAACTAGTCGTTCATACCAACCTCCCCACCAGGGAGCTGCAGGAGGGTTAAAGTTCCAACGGATCTTCCTTACCATGCTATAACTGCTTATCCTATCCCAATCAACTTGGTCACAAGCATTGGAGGCTCCAGTAAAATTGGTCGCATTGTCACTATACACAATACTTGGTCTTCCCCTACGACTTATGAACCTTCTAAAACCCTGAAGAAAAGCATCCGTTGACAAGGAGGAAACAAGTTCAAAATGTACGGCCCTGTATACTGCGCATGTAAACAGGCAAATCCACACCTTTTGAGACATCTTTGCACCAGTCTTTACGTACAGAGGCCCAGCAAAGTCCTTCCCCAGCACTTCGAATACTTTAGCCTCTCGTACTCTGTCTTCAGACAAGGGGTTTGGTACAGCTTCTAATTTCTTTGCCGTAAACCTCCTGCATGCTTGACATTTATTGATGACTGCTCGTATGGTGTGACAACCACCCAGTATCCAATAGTGCTCTCGCAGAATTGAACGCATCATCTGACTACCATGAGAATGATTTATGTGAATGTCCATAATCAGACGAGAAACCACTGGATGCTTGTGATTAGGAAGAACTATTGGATGTCTAAAATCTCTGGAATCTTCTCTACACGAAATCTTTGTCGGTAGCCGAATAACACCATTTTCATCAGCATATGGGTACAGTTTTGATAGCTTTGAGCCTGTAAATGATTCATCTTGTACCATTTTCAGCAGTCTTTGTTCAGCCTTGGCGTATTCATCACAAGACAATTGTCCTTTAGCCCGTTGGTTCTTTGGCAATGCGACATTTCCTCCAAAACGCAGAATCCAACCAAACATACGCACAATGCTTGGGTAATGAGAAAAGTAATAGAAATCTGTCTTCTCTTGATTTGGAATCACAATTAGGGTAGATCTAACGCATCTCTTCCTCTCAAGTGAAATTTGTTGTTCATCTTCATCAGTACTAGTTGATGGCCAAGCCTCCATGGGTTCCCGCAACCAGACTGGACCCTCCCACCATCGAGATTGTATTAATCGTCTTCCGTCACAACCACGCGATGGTAGATCTGCTGGATTCTGAATCCCCGGGACGTGTCTCCACTGCTCACAAGAAGTCAATCGTTTTATTTCATTTACTCTATTGTTGACAAAAACTCCCCATTCATCAGCTCGACAAATCCAGGCTAAGACTGTCGTAGAATCAGTCCAAAGGTAGGATTCCACATTGTCCATGTTCAGATTTTTTAGTACCGATGAATGCATTCTTGCTCCAATTGTAGCTGCGAGCAACTCCAGTCGGGGAATGGTTACTTTCTTAATTGGGGCAACTCTGCTTCGGGCTTGAACCAATTGAACTGTTACTCCAGTGACTTTTTTGCATCTGATAAACACCGCTGCAGCATATGCTAACTTGCTAGCATCACAAAAGGTATGCAGACTAATTCTATCTCCTTCAGTACCTCCAAATCATCTGGGAATCTCTATTTGTCCTATATACTGAATATCTTTAGTCCACTTTACAAAGTCCTCTTTCAGGTCAGCAGGTAGCTCTGCATCCCAAGTCTCTTTGGTCTTCCAAGTTGACTGTAACAGAAGCTTAGGACGCAACATGAAAGGACAGGCAACACCAACCGGATCATAAACTCTATTGACAGCTGCTAACATTTTCCTCTTGGTAACTGTAGTACTGCCATCAACTTCCAAGCAATCTGAAGTGATCTTCAAAGTATCAGAATCTCTGTTCCATAATATGCCTAGAACCTTTGACTCGTAACATCCTGGAATACATGTATTAAGGCAAGTGTGCTCCCACCCTCTCAAGTCAAATTGTCCTTTTGCCATAATTGCAGTTGCTTCTTCAATGAAATTGTGCAGCTGTTCTTCCGTATCGACACTAGTGACACAATTGTCAACGTAGAAACTATCTTGAAGCTTTTCAATGTTTGACGGGTGCCAATTTCTTTCTCCACTTTCACACATTATACACTCTTGAGATAAATGATGCTTAATAACTGCTTCCAACAGAAATGGTGAACATGTGACGCCGAAAACCACTCTATTGTGACGAAGAACAATAAGGTTTCCCTCAACGTCATACCAAAAAAAACCAAATAATTCCTGTCACCTTTAAAGAGCCTAATCTGGAGAAACGCTTTCCTTATATCAGATATTACACCAATCTTCCTAGACCTAAACTTGGTCAGCACAGTAGGAATAGACTCTATCAGGTTAATTCCAGTTTCTAAACAGTCATTCAAAGAAGGATGGCCAGGTGACTTTGCAGAAGCGTCAAACACAGGACGAACTTTGGTTGTAGATCTTCTTTTAAAATTGGTCGATGGGGTAAATAATGTCCTGGTTCAGATATTTCATTTTGTGGAACCCTTTCTATTATTCCATCTTGCAACCATTCATCAAAGACTTCCTGGTATATGTTCATCAATTTATCTCTCTTCAGCTTTTGAGTAGTGGATTCCAGTCGCCTCCTCGCTAAATCATAGTTGTCAGGCAGGGGCTGGTGACCAATCTTCCAGGGCATATGTGCTTCAAATCTTCCATCTTCACCCTGGGAAACTGTTTCTTCAAAATGTTGCAAAATTGCTTGCTTCTTTTCTTCTGTGTTTCTCTGCTCCACAGGATCTCTAATACCTAACAATTCCAAATTCCATAGATTGGAGAGATTAACCTGCTCTACAAACATTGTTGTCACTGTTGAGCTCATTCTTTCCTTCTGGGTTTTAGGGACTTTTCCTATTAATGTCCAACCTAGCTTTGTTTCCATAGCAACTAAACCATTCTTCAATTCTTTCCTTTGACCAGTAAAAAATTTCCCTGCGACGTCAGCTCCAATTAGAACTTCAATAGGACCAGGTGTCTTCTCTATGTCTGTCAAATTAATATTCCAAGACTTCAGTTCTCGAATACAAGACCCATTCTCAATGGTAGGTATTTCACCACAAATAACCTTTTGGTCTAGTGCTTCCAAACTGCACTGGTAACTGTCGTCCAAACTTCCCAGATATATTTTATAGCTCTTGTGTTGACACGCTTCTGTGACATCGCCACCAAACAATCTGTGACTGAACAATTCTTCTTTAATAGGTTCATAACCCATCTTCACTGCAGTCGACTTTAAGACGTAGGATTTTTGTGCTCCTGTATCAACTATTGTACGAACTCGTCTGTTTTTATTCAAATTCCTCACATTCACTACCAGCGTCTGCAGGAAAACCTCAGGACTTCCTAATCCTGACGAACTGGAGTGCAATGATTCCACAGACTGGTCCGAGACTTTAGCTTGAGCAGTATCCCCCTCGTGTGTAGTTTTTCCCTCGTATTTTTCAGCAATACCTTTGGGTAAATCTGAGCACATGATTGTTGTATGTTTTCTTCGACATATCAAACACCTAACAAAGTCTTGCATACTCGGCCAGTGTGCCCAGGAACTAAACAATTGAAACAGCATCGTTTATCGGAAAGAGCCTTTCTTCTTTGTGCTAACGACATGTCTCTGGCCTTAAAGCACTCACTGCTACTATGTTGACCATCACAAAAACAACAAAGTCTATTTACTTTAACTTCTTTTCCGGCAAACAAATCAGTGGCAGTAGAAATTCTATCTTCATTCTTCAGGTAAAGCTTCTTTTCAATGGGTTTCCTGAACTTCTTGGCATCAAACCCCTCAGTAGCTGTACTGATCTTTTCTTCATTTGCTATCTATTGCCTCACCAACTGCATCAGGTTCTTGAGTCTATCCTTGGGTGTCCCAGCACTAGCTTGTCTCTGCCAAATTCGTAACAAATCCCCAGGAATACTCGATTCAACCATAGGGAAAAGCATGGCGTCATACATTTCAGTGACAACACCTAGACTGTCCAACGCTCTCAGAAGAGATTCGAGACGATCATACAATGAAGAAAGTGAAACTGCATTTCGAGAGTTGGTGTTTTGCATAACTTAAGTTAAAAGTTCTCTAATATATACTTCTACTAACCGATCTTTCTGACCAAAGCGTTCCTTCAAGCTTTCCACTGCTTTAGGATAGTTCTTCTCAGTGGCCGGGTAACTTTCCACCAGTTCTTTGGCTCTAGTGTTCGGTTCCATACACTGTAACAAATATTGGAACTTATCAGCTGGGTCAAGTGTACTGTCCTCATGGATTTTTTAAACTGTGCCCAAAACGGTAACCATTCCTTAATGTTTCCATTAAATTTCCTCAGTTGCAGCTGCGGAAGTTTATACGTCATCTTCTTAGTTTCGCCTTCCGAACCACTTTCCGAGCCGTCAGTCCTCCTACTCTGTTCTTCAATCATCATGCGCGCTTTCATGAAGTTTTTCAAATAAATTTCCCTGGAAGCCATTTCCTTTTCTAGTTCGGTTAAATCCTAGTTTCGGTCTACGGCGACTTTTTCGGAATTTTGGCGACGAAAAAAGGGCGATAAATAATTCCAATCCGGCAACCATGCACTGATATTCCTCCCGCGATGTGTATGGCAACCCTAAAACCTGACGGGGAAGAAGGGGGGTTCGGAATGTGATGAGTCACTTTTGATTTTTTTTTCTTGGGATTCGTTCAGTTGTGAACGACCATTTCCGGTCCGGTTGGTGTTTTTCGGATTGACGTTACTCGGATTTTAGTTTTTAGTCGTTTTAAATTCTCAAATCATCTGCATTTTATTTTAATTTTCTCAATTATTGCTCTTAAATGCGAAATGTATAATAAATTTAATTTAAACCATTTATTAACAACGGAAAAGTCGACGGATTCCATCCCATTGGATTTTATTGCATTCATGCCGCGCGTTTGTTGTGTACTGGAAAATTCGCTGTAATTAGAGGTATTTATTCTTGAAATAATGTATTTGAATGTTTTAGCAATCGGCGATAACTTATTTTAAAAAAAGGCAAATTTTTTCTGCATTTTGCATGCTATTATCGAGGTTAAGTGGCTAAAGTTAACGTTACGCTTGCTAATTTTGTTGTCACAGTGTAACGGATTTTGAATATGGCGGCCATTTTTTCCCTAAACAACTCCTCCAGAACAGCGTCACGTGATTTACAGTTGTTGACTTCGCGGTTTCCGAGTAGCGCCGTCCAATCACGCGTGGCTACGCGATGTTTTCTCGCCAACAAGTTTGGCGAGAAATAAAAAGTCGCCGTAGACCGAAACTAGGAATTAACCTCTAGTTCTTCTTCAGATTTCTTACCTCCCAGCATACCTTCAAAAATTGTAGAATCCAGCTTAAGTAATTCCTCATACTTGAGTTTCAAGGTTTCGAAACTTGCCACGACTTCAATTCGTTCTTCTGCAGTATCGCACTCCTTTCCCGCTATTACTTCGCTAAAATTCCGGGTAAAAGCGCGTCGTAGTACAGTTCTAGATTGAACAACCTTATCCATATTATTTGTGGGAAGCTTTACGTTTAGGGCGCCAAATCTTATTATAATTCTACCAATTCTTAGAACAACATTAGCACGCCAGAGTAGGAGTTGATTTTAAATTTTATTTACAAAAACTGACTAGAAGTTACAAGTGTTGCCACATGGCATTGTGAAATGATTGATGATGACGTATTATACAATGATCAATGAGTCAAGACCTGAGCCGGCAATCCAGGCAACACCCGAGCTAGTAATTTTCACTTACATTAACAACACTGCTTTTGAAAAATGGCGCCAAGCTATTTAAAACCAAACCCGTAGTAAATATTCGATTTTCGGATTTTTTATGTTGATTGTATGTCAAAATCTACCAGTGTTCCAATTTTCGAGATTCTAGATCAAGTGGGTGTCATAGAACATTTTGATGATCGGTGAGTGAGTGAGCCCCAAAAGTGGTCATTTTCCAATTCAATTTTCTCGGAGATAAAAAGATATAGAACGCTGATTTTTTTTATACTCTTCATCAAGACCCTATTGACCAATAAAAGTTTCTAAACTCATTTATGTGATGCATAGAACCGGAGAACGGAGGGGTTCGAAAACACGCCGGAGCCCTTCTAGAAAAGGTTGGGTAGTGCGCTGAACTTGGCGGTTGCACTACCGTGCAACCAGATATTTTTTTTTTCAAAAACATAGTATTCATGTAATTTACCTGATAATGATCGTTAAATGGATATGTATCTTGTCTTGTGTGCCAAAAGAAATGCTGAAAGAGAATATATTTTTTTTCGAATCTCCATTGGTGAATAAATGTTACCCAAGAACTTAGAACCAATTAGAATACTTATCAAAGAAAACGCAAAAATGGAATTTGGATGTATATACGTCATCTGACTGAAGCAATTACTTAAAGACTATTATTTAATTTATAAATGCCAAATATACATATGAAAAATAAATATAAATAATTTATAATTGATTATTTTGCATCTATTAAGGTGTTTTAGGGGAATTATTTGGTTTACATAAATTAACTAGACGTAATAAGTAATTACCGCATTACTCAAAAAATTAATTTTGTAAAGAACACATCAATAATCTTACAAAGAAATTATTCAATTTTTTGTTTTTTTATCTCTACCTAATCCAATTTATTCCTTACACCAAAGGTTTTTTTTTTAATAAAAGTATCCTTAAAAATTAAACCCTTCATCGGCAAAATGCTTGTTATAGAGTGATTATATCGGGAAAATATCTATTAAAGAACAAAATAAGCAAAAATTCTTTTGCCCTAGGAATTTTAAAATTTGAGTTTAAATTGATTAATCCCACACACACTTTGCTCTCGGCCTGCACCAAAAAGAAAAACAAAGCTGTTTTATATTTGGAATTAAAAATACGGTACGGATGAAGAACTCAATAAACACAATTACCCCTGAGTTTCAAAATCTTAGTTAAACTGTTCGACTTCAGTTAATGACGTTAAATACAAGATCTCATTAATATTAATGTTTACATTGAAAATAACTCTCATTAAAACTTATCTTTTAAGTTTAACGATCGTAATTAAACTTTTAGAGTTTATCGGCAGAAAGTTTATTAAAGAACTCAATAAGCAAAACTCTTTTGTCCAAAGAAGTTCAAAATATGATTTTAAATTGATTTATAGTGTACAACGATGCTCAATGCATAATTTGAAATATACTCAGTGCTTTCACCAGATTAAAAAATATGTTTTACTTGGCATTTAAAAAAAAATACGGTTCTCCTGAAGACCAATAAACACAATTATCCCTGAGTTTCAAAATTTTAGTCAAACTGTTCGACCTCAGTTAAAGGCGTTAAATGCACAATCTCAATAATGCCCCAGTTAACACCCAAAAGAATTCTCATCAAAACTTCTCAACTTGAGTTTAACGAAAGTTCTGTTTTCTTGAAAGGTCGCTGTTGTTCGCACAAAGTATAACGAATTTTTTTCTTCACTTGAGAACTTTGTAAAGAAAAGCTCAGCATTTTGGAGATTAGGAATTCCATCCATTGAAGACCACTTTACTTTTTCCTCGTTCTAATGGTGATGATACCCTTTCAACTTCCCAGAGGGTATTTCGATTCAACGACTTGTATCGATTGAATTAGTGAATCGGTAGTGGAAGAATCGATAACTGTAAATAGATTAGTTGAGAGATTTCTTTTGATGTTTGGAAAGTCGATTGGGGAGTTTCTATATTTTTTGTGTGCCTTTCTTACAGGGAGTCCATGGGGAAGAGTGTATGCTATTGATGAGTATATCTTTAAAGTCAAGCAGTGTGGAAACAAAATTAACCCATTGAATACGAATTTATTTATTTAGTTCAAATATAGGTTACACTCAGGACCTAAAAGTTCTGATTTAGAAAGACAACAAAAACACGAGATACGCATAACTGAAAATACCCCCTGTCGAAATAGCCTTTTAGGATGGAGTTTATTATTGATAAAACCCTGAATATAACTGATATTTGAATCTTATTATTTGTTATGAATGCATAATATATAGTACATATTTCAATTTGAAGTCAATTGCCATTAAAAGTCAATGAAGGCATATTTAAAATACTTATGTATGCCATTAACAACACATTTAAGAGTTATAAATTTTTACCTCAATGTCATTTTATACATTTATACAAAAATATCCATTTTTTTAGCAATGATGGATCTTTTGCCTATTTATTTTATCATTTTCAAGCATCCCAAGAAAATCTGTCATTGTTGATATTGAACTATTAAGATGCATTGATGCATTGTTAGATAACGGTTAACTACCGGAAGAAGTGTTTGTTATTTGTGAATGTTTTATTTCTACCTTTTATACAGGAAATTATAATAAAATAAGTATTACAATAGTACAAGAAAAATTTGGACTTAAAAGTTAAGTTAATTTTTCACAAAATCGTCATAAATTGGCCGTAAATTTTACGATTCTTATACATGGATGCTTGAGTTGCAAAAATATATGTAATATAAGCGACCAAGTTACAAACAGTTTTTTTCTGAAAGTCAAGTAATTTCTAATATGGTTTTCAACAAACATTCCAATTCAGATTGAGACATCACTCCGACATTTCCAGATCTCCAACCTTCAGAAACCGATCAAAGTGCTGTCCAAACAACACGGACATTATGATTGTGGAGGGGACGTTTTCCCGACCCGACTGATAGCTGTCACATGGTAGGCGGATATTGCACACCCTGGCCATAAATCAATCTATTCGCATGGACGAAAGATCCCGTGGCTAAATTAAAATTACTGGGTTCCGGCTGAAGTGGCTGTGTTGGGGGGAGGCGGATGGAAAGATCCGGCAGTGTGGACAAAGGATCAATTAGAGCAGCGAGGGAAAAGGGCAACTTAACCAAATTATATTCCCCGGTTTCAGTCTCCGTCCCAGTCATTGATTTGCTTTGCCCGTTTGAATTGGAGCCATGAGGACTCTCTTCACAAAGTTTGCCGCTGAAATTGGAACTTTGGGGGGTTGCGGATGGCTTAAGTGCTGAAGATCCGAAATGTTTGGGATGGGTAAATCGGATGGATTGGGGTTGGGTATCGACTAGTGTGTAGGTAAATGCGTATTTTTTAATTTAATTATTCTGCTGTCAATTTTAAATAAAGGAATTGGATTTTTTAATTTATAAAAATATGAAATTCGATTTAGGAGCATGAAGGGTTTTGTGAACAAAAATGTAAACTTTGGGATACAGGAACAAATTCGTCATATTTATCAACAAAGCACGCTATACTTCTATGCCTGCATGCTTCTGTAGAACTGATTAAGAAACACGATGAATAACACTAAGGAAATTTATAAATGACACTATCCAAATTATACTTCAGTGCCAGGCACAGTTGCATCCTTTTAATTGCGTAAAATGATAAAATATATAAGTTGTAAATGTTAGAAAGATGACTGATTTTGTATGCATGCATCCCTCTGTCATCATATGGTTAATGAACTGAAATATAATGTTAAAAAGAAAGCTGTGAGAAAGCAATATTTTCAAATCGTCAAATACTTGCTGATATTTTTTTTTTATTTTCTCGATCATGATGGTAAGGGAATATATCACTCGTATAAAGAGATTGATTTCATGTCTCGACAACAAATCGTCCCTCTAGACTCTAGATGGTTAATAAGAACGTAGATTACCGTAACATACATCTACTAACAATTTATAACTCTAACCCAATATACCATTTACATTAAGAAGGTAATTAAAAGTTGAAAGTGTCGTTAAATTATAACTAGGTTACACCGTGATTTTATTCACCGTGATATTATTGCTTTAAGATAAAAAACAAGCATTATGAATCGTTTGGGGGCGGGGGAGGGGAGGGGGAATAAAATATCATTGTAATATAAATAATACCATTGAGTTAAATGTTAGAACATAGTATAAATCTACACAACATGGCAATTATATAAATAACTGCTTGTTAGAAAGTATCATTTTTTCAAATTAAACAATGTGATCGTGCATTTTATCTAAACTTTGTTTATCCAGCCACTTTTACCCTGCTCTATTAAAATCACACTAAACATTCCACCACCATCCAATGCCCTTGATTGACAACAATGTTATCCCCGCTATCTTTGGGCTTTCCATTTACTTCGCCTGCTAACTACTGTTTCATGTCCTTATTTTCTCCTTAGCAAATGGCGTCTTCTGGAAAGGGGGCCTTGCACTATGGAGAACGAATTCAATCAGATGGGCACTAAAAGCACAGAGTGTGGAAGAAGGTGTAACTGAATTAAGGAGAAACCTTTTCTTTGGGGCGAGAACAGATTAGATAATTAAATGGATGGTCTTTGTTGGGATGGTGAAAGTCAAATGGTTCCGTTTCCTGTGCTGTTTTATGCATTGGATTTAGAAGTGTGGTGATTTGGAGGAGTTTAAGGCAATTTTCGAAAAAAAAAACGTAGTCTCTTTGAATCTCTTTATGCTAAAATACACTTTAATAATCAAAAAAATAATTGTAATTTATGAATTCCATTCATAAATTTAATTCATTGTGAAAATATTAAGTGTTTTTTGTAATTTTTCTTGTTTAATAACCAACTTTATTAAATGTGCTTTTACTAAAAAATGTCTCCAAACCCATTTGTTTTTTATTTTAAAATTGCAAAACTTTAATAAACGTGGTTGAAATTAGATTATTTTCTTTTTAAGTTTAATTCTAAACAAAGAGCTTAAGAAATACAATAAAAATGTAAAAATAAACTTGCATATCAGAAGTCCGTTTGCAGAATTTAACAAATAGCAACTGTATTTCCTGCAGCACATCAAATAATATGTAAAATGATATTCGTTAACAATCCGAAATCTAAAATGAAATGCATTTACATTTTCTAAACACCAGTAAACATAGTGGCGATTTTCTCTGAGAGTCCAGCATAAAATAATGACCCTTAACTATATTGTGAATGTCAATACTTAGTAGAATGCGGACAATGCAGCTGCTTATCCCTTCATGTTCCCTTTAATAAATCAATTTGTGACCTCGGACCAATCGGGGCTGTTAAGCTTTGTCTGTCATTTTCGCAGCGTATGTGTGGTGGGTTGGATTACTAATTGGATTTCTAATCTCCTTTGGGAAATGAAGATTACTAGTTAGAAATTGCCGCTAGGCAATTCTACAAGATGGGGTCGTTACAACTAGGCTTCATTTGATAAGAATTTCTAGTTTTTTTTAATGGTTGAGTATGTAGCATAGTTAGTAATCTATTAAAAAAAATAGATTAAAATTTAGTATGTTTGTTTGAGTGCAATCTGTAGTAAGTAATCAGCGCAGTCGTTTAAAATGATAATTGGAACGTTTTTGACTATAAAAAATAGTTTTTTATTAAATTTATTCGTTGATATCGAATAAATAATTTTAGAGGAAAAAATGCACTTAGTGCAAAAATTGTAATACCAACAATGGGCGCATGATTTAGTTATCTTTATATTTATTCATGGTCATTATTAATTGTTCTTGTCACTTTTGTAAATAAAGGAAGTAAACATAACTTATAAAATAACATTTTTGACTTCGCATTGAGAAATGAAGTATTATAACTGGTGGCTGCACCTAATACCTTTCGTTTTCTGGAGTACGGAGTAACATTGCACTAAGTAGTATGGAGTAATAGTGCAAGTTTTACAGGCATAATTTGCAGTAAATCTAGAGTATATCTTTATGAAACTATAAAGCTTTCAATACCAACATGACACTTATTTATTCTTTAAAATGCAAATAACTCACAATACGCAACATACGTTTAATGTATATATTTTTATTATTTGAACTATGACTGTACACTGTACGGAGATTAAAAAAAGGGGCATTGAAAATATACACACACTCTTACTTAAAAAAATATGTCGCTTCACCGTATTTATTGCAATGGAATTCCCTAAAAAACGGAGTAAGTATTTAGTACTTATACTACAAAATGCAATAACTCCTGTAGCAACACCTGTTCCACCACATTTTTTTTTTGTTTTACTTATTTTAATCGTTCCTTCAAGTGGCAATGGAAATATCCACAGACTATACCTTAAAAAACTATGTCATCACCGTATTTATTGCAATGGAATTCTTTCAAAAAACAGAGTAAGTACTTAGTACTTATACTAAAGAATGCAATAACTCCCATAACAACATCTGTTCCACCACAAAAAAAGAACTTATTTTAATCGTTCCTTCAAGTGGCAATGAAAAGATCCACAGACTATACCTTAAAAAATATGTCGCCACCGTATTTATTGCAATGGAATTCATTCATAAAGCAGAGTAAGTACTTAGTACTTATACTACATAATGCAATAACTCCTATAACAACATCTGTTCCACCACGGTTTTTTTCTGTTTTACTTATTTTAATCGTTCCTTCAAGTGGCAATGAAAATATCCACACACTATACCTTAAAAAACTATGTCATCACCGTATTTATTGCAATGGAATTCTTTCAAAAAACAGAGTAAGCACTTGGTACTTATACTAAAGAATGCAATACCTCCTACAACAACATCTGTCCCACAATATATATTTTTTACTTATTTTAATCGTTCCTTCACAGTGTTTCAAGAACCGCGTGCCGAAGACAAGCGTGAAGAGTGATAGGGCAATCAGGAAGCACAGCAAATCGCCCGTGACTCAGACCTGAAGCCCTCTAAATGTCCTACGTAATCCCTAGGTTAACTCTAATCCCGGTTCAACCTCCCCCAACATAGGAAATGAAGAGGAGGGGGAGATCTCTGCAGCGTAAGCCAGAATCCACCAATTTGCTACCATGGTGGTCCATGCTAAAGCAATTTAAAAGCTAAGGCTGGTTTCTTTGTTAAAAAGGTTTTTTTTTTCGTTGTTTGTATTTTTATTAAAATAAACCTCGGTGGATGGAGCGTTAAAGTCTCTAATAAATAAGAAAGTCAATTTCTTTTATATGTTGATCCCTTGGGATCGGGTCTTTGTGTCTTGTTAGGTGGATGGGATTTTAATGTGTTTTTTTTCTTGCTGTGTATGCTAAAAACGTGGTTAAGCATCCGTGAAATTTAATAATATTTTATGTATTTTTTGGTTTCTTAAAGGCTATGCTTATTTTCATGGATCGATACTTTGTATTTAATGTTTTTTTTTGCAATTTAAGTATTTTATGTTTTGATTTTTTAATTTTAATTTTCTGAATAAATACTTTAGGGAGAAATATATTGAAAAAAAAAATGTGCTGTTAAAAATTGTTATGAACGACCTCTAACTTAATATTGAAATAAGTAAAAATAAATCTTGATGTACTTAAAAGCTGGGATTTTAAAAAACCTTATAAAGAATTCAATATGCAGTTCAAGTAAGTTTATTGATACCTTAAATATAATCGTGTATTTCTAAATTTTTTATTATGAAGTTTCCTTCAATTACATAATAAAATATAATTGATACTCACAGAACCCCTGATTAAGTAGGAATATTCGGATAAAAATATCATTACCTTTAATAGATCAGCATTAAAAAACCAAACGCGTCTTACCGTTCACCTTTATGTGAATAAAAAAAACTTACAATGCATCGCATAAAATTTTGAAATCATGCTTGTTTCCAATAATGTAACATCCAAAAACATACATAATCACATTTTAAAAAAATCAAAGCTCATTACTGTCATTCATAGAAATAATTTTATCTAAAGGATTAGCTCTAAAAACTACATTCAACTGCACCCACACAAAATTCTTTAAAAATAGCTGCTCCTAACTTTACACAACCCAAGGGAATACGCAAAACGACTTAAATAATAACATTTAATACCCCCATGCCCATCCTCTTAACATTATTAATACGGCATTATTAATATCCACTCGGGGCAGTGAGCGTTTAGTGAGTGAGTCATGCGGCACTTTACACACCGCGTTTACAGCGATAATCCATTTTTCACGCGCGTCTTTGCCACGCGCGGCGCGTTATTATTGGGAGGGTGCAGAAGAAAAAACGGGTTTTAAAATGGTGTATTTTTAGAATAAGAGTTATGGGAGAGTCAAGTTATTCATTGATTTAGAACTAAAATAGAAAGTTTAGAGCGAAGTTGGTTTGTTCCAATTTTCAGAAAATACACAGAAGAATGATTATCTATTTTTTTTTATTTTTAAAATTGATAATTGGAGCTTTTTTAAATCGAAATCTCTATGTCTGTAACTTAGACTGCTTATTAGGGTTTTAATATTAATTTAAGCTATAAAAACAAAAACAAGCATTTTTGTTTTTATTTGCAGTTGAAATTTATGAACCAAACAATCTGGACTACACATCATATTTTATACGAAATCCTATAGGGTATATTTATTTGATTTTAGTATTGGGTTAGCTCTAACTGTGACCAATAAACTATTTCAATTGGGAAAGTACATAAATAAATTTTGGAACAAAAAATAATCCTAACAGTTCATGGCGTTCATACAAGAAATCCATAACATACAGGGCGAATTGTTCTTATATTGGTGGACAAATTTGCTTGTCTTAATTGAACTTAAGTGAATCGATACAAGTATTAATAACAATTTGATGAAGATAAAATGTAATAGCCATTCATTATAGTGAACTTTTCATTCAATTGCTGGATACTCACCATAATGGCCCTTGATTTTTAAAAGGTACTTTATGCGAAAACTTATAGCTTAACTTTTTTAAATACGAACTTCGAGCTAGTATCGTGCTCATTGAAAAGAACGCATGAATCACAACTCTTTGTTATTTTTTTAGGTTCCCCAAGTGCCACCCAATCCCAAGGTACCAGTGCCATAACCGACTACTCAAAAGGGGTGGCACCCATTGACGAACATATGACCCCCAAAGAGGGAGAGTGAAAAAAATTAGTAAAATAATAGGGGGAGAGTGACTGGTAAAATATCCCTTTCTCGCTTTACTGTTTAATATTTAACCAATGAAAACTGTCAATTGTAACTAGTTTAGTTAAAATTATCAATGATAATCTGTTTTTTTTTGTAATATAATATTGTGTACAAGAAATTCTATTTCCCATAATTATGGAATTTAATGGTATAAATTATGGTATTTTTGAACAATTATAATTGTTCAAAAATACATGAACTACTATTTTGGATTTATTAATAGCCATAAACTCTAGTTGGTTCGTACACTCTTAAAACAGAAGAGTGGATTTTAACTCAGTCTGATTAATTTTCACTCGTCCAGTCTGGAAAATGCACTTCTCCTTTTGGAGTGGATCTTTTGTGTGTTAAACCTCCGACAGGATCACTCCAAACGAGTGATTTTAACTCAGTCTGAGAATATATGCATGCCTTTAGGGTGTCGAAAATGCACTTCTCCAACTGGAGTGGATTTCACTCCTTTGTTTTAAGAGTGTAGACATTGATATTTTGGTGTGTGTGCTTGGTCATCAGAGACCCGCTTATAAACCTTCGTCAAGTAAGACAGACACAGCAATGGATTTAACGTGTACCACTCACCATTAGCGTACACGGGGGTCTATGGAAAGCAGCGGGGCCTGAGCTCACAACCTTAGAGATGCCAGTCCAAGACTGGCATAACGACCAGGCTATCCCGGCCCCATCAGCTCTGGATATTATATTATTTACAGATACTGTCGAAGGAATACATACATAAAATGAACATTTTGAAAGTCTTTCGTGGCAACTGTTTCACAGGAATGAAAATAGTGTATTCAATTGGTTAATCACTGTATTGAGAAGAGCTTGTCTGGTCAAAACACCAACCACCAAAACCTAGAATGTCTTCCAGGAATGATTTACTTCGGGGAACAAGCCACATTTATGCATTTTTAATGGATCAAACTGTTTTTATTACACATTTTCTAGAAGTAAAGTCGCATTTTCAAAACCTAATTATAACGTCCTAAGGGAAAATTAAAAAAAATAGATGTTTGTGTCAATGAACAGATTACTAACTTTTTTAATTATAACAACTTGCCTCTTTTTCACAAACTTTAAGTTTAGTATATTTTTATGGGTTTAAAATTCCGTTCTTAATATATTTGGATGCAAACTAAAACTAAAGCTCTTTTTTTTCGTTTTCATTTTTTTTCACTTAGCACAATCTTCCACTAAGCTCTGCAATTACGCATGTTCCGCAATTGACAAAGAAGTGCACTCATGACATAAATAGATAATTATTCAAATAATGTGTAAATTGGACAAAATATAAAATGCTTCGTTAATTACTTATGTTTCCGTATTTTTTCAAAAGCCAATTATGCTATCGGTTCATTCAATATGCATAAAACACTCGCAGCAAAAATGTGTTTAATTTGACAGAAACTGCGTACGTGAAAAACTAGTACTCTCTTGTGTGAAAATAAATTTGAAAACGATTTTTGTCTCTAGGCCTTTTTAAGTCTAATTCTTGTTTGTTAAGATAATTATTTGCACAAAAGTATGAAATATTTTTAAAAAGTGTTTTCATTAACGTGAAGCATCTACAGAAAATTTCCTTAAAAAAAAGAAATCCTTAAAAATATATCAATGTTGGTTTATTTATAAGTATATGTGGGAGGTTAAACAAAGCATTAATTAAGTGTGAGAGCTATATTTTTTATTCTATAAAAACTTCTTTACGGTAAAGTAACTATTAAAATGTTTTGTCTAAGTATTTTCATTAGCTTATGCTTAATGTATAAAAAACTGTTCCCGGAAACAAACTTAAATAGTACTTCATTACTGTTACTGCGTACTTGACTCACATTATAAGTTTGGTGGGTGTTGCATAGATAAAAGCTAGATCCCTTTACATAGCAGACACTAATGAAAAAAATAACAAAGAAAAAACTCTCTAAGGGTGCCCTGCAATTTAGGATACGCTTAGGGTGAAGGACTACAGTGTCGGCAAAACTGCTAGTGATTTAATTTAGAAGGGGGTTTTCCATTCGCTAGAATGGAACGGGAAATCGAATTAGGCCTTAGCAGATGCAGGGGCTTAGAATTAAATAGAATTCTTTCGTCGAGCTATTTCTATTTATTGGGGGTTTTCCGTTTAGTTTTGATTTTTCGCCAATGTATACATAAAGTCATTGATATTTCATTCCGCAAGTTACACTTTAAATTATCAATAACAAATATAATTACAATTCACAGTAACACATTATTTTTAATATGAAAAAAAACTATTCTTATTAGCTGAATGAAATAATTGCGCCTTTAACTAATAATGGACCAGATCCAGATTGCGGTCCAGTCACCATGGTGTTTATGTCCATGGCTTACGAAGCGATTGGGTACGGGCTAAGATCCCGGAAAATGCATGGATGTATCTTCGGGAACATATGCTGGACTTTCGCCTGGTACCAAAGTCACTATGTATCAAGGTCTAGAAAAGAAACTAGCCATGTACAAGTTTATAGGCATCGTCATTGTAGATAAATGTATTATCAATATTGTGTTTAGGTAAATTGTATGTCTTACGTAAGACATACAATTTATAAATTAATATAAATCCCAGGCAATAGGAACACCTGGCAATAACAAGAGATCGATATTGAAGATATAAAGCAAACTAAATCAATTCTCCAAACAAATTAAATCAATGGTCCAAATGTATTTTATTATGTTTTTTTTTTCTTTTTTAGTGAGGTTGTGTGCTGTGAAGTGTTTAGCTATGCTGGTATGATAATGGCAAGTTATTCAACAACAAAATCTCTAACATGACATTCTCACAAAGTAGACCAATCCGTTATAAATATAAATTTATGTGTTTATTTAATCATGCGTAAGTTTAAAAAAATATTCCAACGAAGTATAAATATATGGTACATATTTGTAGCAACACTACGACTTCCCATTGAATGCGTTGAAACATTTGGCGACGTAAAGAAAGCTTGGCGAAAAAATCCCCGAAAAAGATCCATCTATGGGGGAACGGCGGCGTGTCAACAGTGCACTTGTGGAAACAATGGACCTGAAGAGAAGTTTCAGTTTGGGTTGATTGGGAATGTGATCAGAGATGGAAGAAAGCAGTAATGAAGAAGCAGAAGACAGTTTGAAGGAAATGAGGATGAGTGTCAATAACCTGATGTTGAGTCTTGTTGCAAATAAATACATTTTGATATAATTTCGAATGATGATATTAAGCCTAATAAAAAGATTTAATTACATTATCATAGGTCCATGCATCTAACTATATATAGTAAATGAAGATGTTTTTTCTGTAACAGTTAAGTTAGGCAGTAGTCATGATGTCTTTCGTGCGATGCAGTACCTTAGTTTAAAAAAAAAAGTTTTTGATACATATGATATGCTTTTGTTGCTGTTTTGAAACAATTACCAAATAGTACAACGATTACCAGATTCCCAGATTCTAGACTAAACATTGAATAAAACTAAAAAAAGCGTAAAGCTAGAAATTAGTGCCCGATGAATAACTATTACACAAAGAATTGTTACTTCAAATTAGGAGAGACAGAGTTTTGACCCAAAATAATTTAACAATAACCGGAAAGATGGGATGAAGCAGAAGTTCACAAATATTCAGCGTCAAACGATGACGTGCTAAAACAAAGATTTATATAATTTAGCAAATTTAAAAAAGGAAAACGTACAATATCTAAGATGTATAAGTAGTGACTTTCCAAGACATGTGTACCAATTTTCCAGAATCAATTTTATCGAGCGTTGTTAATTACTTTTACAAACTATCAAATATACAGGAGTCTTGTACAAGATAGGAACTGTTTTCCAAAATTTGTAACTTCAATTTTTTGAAGCATGTCAAAAGCTAAAGAATTGGCCGTAAGTTATTTCCTGCCAAAAGGTATTCCCTTCATCAACTAAATTCCTCATTTGTTTAAAATGGTAACTCTTTTGCGAAATTAATTGAATCTATCACCAGTGCCGTACACGTGCTCTTTTGGATTAAATAAGCCACTTACCACATAGATTTGACGTCATAAATTATTGTTAAGGAAATTGTGAAAAAAATTCCTCACACAAATTCTCTTAGTCTGGATTTTCAAACGAAATAATACTAGATGTTTGCCGTCCCGCTGGCGCTGTGTTTAGTGTGCTAGCCTTTTAAGCTTCTGGGCTCGGGTTCAAATCCCGGTAAAGTCATGGATGTTTGTGCTTGTCAATAAATGTTGTTATTTGTCTATGTGTTTGTGTCGTCCTTCTTTGTGTGTCTCTTGTGACTGTCTCTTCTGGTGAGCTGGGTAATGGGCTCTAAAGCCTACACTCTCCCTTCTAGAGGAAGCAATCACTGCCATTTGCCATAATAGATGCTCTTTTCCTATTCGCAAACAACTGTCTAACTGTTTGGGCTCGGGGTTGCGATTTTACTGAATTCTTGTGCTTAACTACTTTGATTGCTTATGACGAATTTGCTGTGATTTGCTTTGATTGGTATGACGAATATAGAAAGCCATACGACGGCGACGTTCAAATTGTCAACTATTCACTAAATATTTACTCATTGGGAAGAACTCTACAGTACATCAAAGAATTCACACTTAACTCACTTAACTAAATAAGATAAGTTCTATTGAATTCCAAATTTTTCTTATAATTTATAAGCTAAAAACATTCAATATGGCAGCATTGAAGTAAATCAGTCAACTAAAAACTAAAAGAGAAAGATATGTGAAATTTTAATACACCATGTCAAGCTCGGTAATCAGATGCTTGCCCATGAAATGTTCAAATAAAAAAACCGATTTCAAAAAACGTTTAAACACTTAGTTTAGAATGCATCGCAATTGACAATTAATTTAAAAATAAATTGTAGATTTGCCAATATTCGTTGTGTAAAGGTTGGATGTTTAACCATAAAATAACAATTTATATATTATTATATTGAAAATAAATATTTTGAGGAAATACATAAGCTTCAACTTCAGTAAAATAATTTGAATCCCTTATTAATCTAATTGAAATTCTAAGGAACTTTTTCTGAGAAACTTGATAAAACAATATATAAAAATTGTCGTCAAATAATCCTAATAGTTATATCTTTGTAGATAGTCTATTTTCAAGACTTAAAAATTTTAATAAAATAAATGAATAAAATATATGGTATAACCAGTTCTTATGAATAGGGTAACTTCTCTTATTCAACCAAGTGGAAAAAAATTATTAAAAGTATCCATACTAATTAAAAATAAGTTAGACTTCTACAGTATTTTCAACTGTAGAAAGCACGCAAAAAACAATCTGCCTACACAATCTGGTGAAATAACAAGAATATGGTCCAATTAACATAATTATATTTCATTAATAATGCTTTAAATGAATGGTTAAAATATAAATAAATGTATATTTAACGAATGTAACACATTTATACGGATTAATTCAAGAGGAAGTATTGCAAAATACAACATATATAATTTCTTCATAAAAACCAAGGATTTTTTTTCTCCCAATGTCACATATTTTTTTTAAATAAAACATATTTAATGGGAAAGATTAGAAAATGATCTGCAAGGAACTATTTCCTAGGAATTACCCCAAATGGGAGCAATTAGTGGAATGCATACCGATTTTTTACTACGACCAAACTCCCAAAATATTTTATTTATGATGATAATAAATAAACTAATTTCCATTTATTTACTTTCGGAATAAAATTTGCTCGCTACGGTTTTACAGCTGATTTTTTTAAGATAAATTTTTTTGACTTTATATAAATTTTGTTTATTTTATTCTCCATGCGACATTATTAAATGAACTTTAAAAATATATTAAATATTTTTTAAAAAATAAGTTATTTCTCTTGAAAATTAAATATTACTAAAATGTTTTGACTTTATAGGTTTCTCTCATCTATTGATATATAGGGGAGCAGACGCTAATGCAAAGTTGTTTTAAATGGAATATTTCCATATAATGAACGTAACTACATGGCCAGCACTAAGTTTATAATCCAAAAACTAATCAACATTTATCAACAATTTTAAAATATATACGTACTTCATAAATACTTGGTTGATGAATATATCATCTCAAGCCATTCAAAATGGTAAAATCTAAAGCCTTTATAATTTCGTTGCAAAATTATGGAAGAACTAATTTGAGTCTTTAATATTTTGAGCATGTATTAAGAGTAAATTAAAATAACGAATAAAAATATCCAATAACTTAAACTTTACTCCCTTGTTTCCCGATCACACATTTTCCATGTAAAGAAAACCTCCACACTTTGAACCCACTTTTAAAGTCGAAAAATTAATATCAAGTTCCGCATTGAAACGCGAATGCAATTATTGTGTAATTTGCAGCTTGGCTCACGGTAATTTACAGCTAGATACAATCTACAACGCGTTGTTAAGCGTGTTCAGCAGGAAAGAAAAACCTAAGGCGGGAGTTAGGGAGATTTTAATAAGTTTTTGATGCTGCCTTTTCGAAAATAATGTAAAAACTCTTGGTGCAAGTGACGACATTGTTTATCTCCGTAATACGCCTAAATAAAAGCTTGACTATCTAGACGACTTGACTATTTTTATCGCAGGTAAACAAGCTGTGTGAAGACATATTAGAGAATATAAAACATTAATGATTTTTTTATAGTTTTTTAGGCCGTGCGCTTTCTCCAGTCATCCGTAAATTGTAAATTCTAAAGTTGGTTACCTATAACATGCCTTCATATGTACGATTAAAAAACACAATTCTTCATATAAAAAGTCTTGTTGTAAAACTCACATTTTCAGAAGTAAAACTCATGTATAGAAGCTGGCACGTTCACAAGTAACTTCGTCCAACAGTAATTGTGATTGTCAAAAGTCCACAAAAAGTGGATTGGACTCTTTATTTTAGTTATGTTTAAAAAATTAGAGTTTTTCAAAAATACCCTTTATTTGAAGAATAGTTTTTAAATCAAACATTTAAAAGCTCACGACGCCATGTACGGACTCTAAGATTAAGTCACTCAAAGATTGCGTTGAGTATCTGCTCAGGGTATGTTTCCTCACTTGAATGTGTCTTAAATCTTTTTTTCCCAGTGATGCCATTTTCATCATCATGTTTCTGGACATAATTACAAAAATAATAGGGCTGACATCCATTGGGAAAATTTAAAAATTTTATAGAAAAAAGTTTGAAGAATGGAATGATGTGCTTTTCAATAGCATTAATGGCTATAGAAAGGATCAGAAATAAAAATCTAAAATAATGATGTCAAATTGTCATTTGGACTGATAGGAATTGAGGAATTTTGTCAAAAACAGCTATAGTGTTGCGTTACTTCAACCTAAACAAAAACTTACGTAAAATATTAAAACCCTAAATAATGCGGATCTCCTACATCAGTTTACAACTACAAATTATTTAATGTTTTTGGATTTTACAGACTAAAACTTACTGTTTCAAATATTTACAAAATCATCCAGAGTACAATTTGTTTGGATGAATCACATATATTTGGCGGCTTGCAGACAACTTCATTTTTGTGTCGCCAAGTTTCTCTATTATATTCTAACCTCAAAGGCGGGAGTGTGTTTGAGACTTTTTAAAAGGAGGGTGGGGGGTGAGATAAGACGCCTGAAATGTAATTACTCGAGCCCTCTGAAAAGAGCAGGAAGAAATTCGAGTTTAGTTTAAAGCGTTGGAGAGAATATTCTGAACATTACCGACACTTGCGCATTTATCTCCCACGTATAAGGACTTCGAATTTACTTTGGAGACATCGACGAAAATGTAAATAATAATAATACCCGAGGTGATACGGATTTTCGTAGAACGGAACATAATTTCGATACAGCTAATGACGGAGTATTTCGAATCTTCGTATATCGAATATTTCGTTAGTGTCTCAAGTGACAGCATATCAATAAATGTATTTCAGTAAATATTGTTTTGAAATTTAACCAAAAGCTTTTAGTCTATGAACACTTTATTGTGGAAAGTATGGGATTATGAAAACTGGCAGGTGCAAAATATATTAAGTTGCTTTTCAATAAATAAAGTTTTCGAAGCTGTAACTGCTTAGTTAATTTAACTTAAATTAATATTATGTAATACATTGTATCTTGTAAGGAGAGTAGAAGTGTGCCGGGGGTGTAACTACTACACACAGTTTAACATTTAAATATGGCTGTTGGGTGTGTAAATGAGAGAAATTCTGTGAAGTGACTAAAAGCTTATTTTAAATTAGCCGTTTAGTATCAAAGAGCAATGAAATAAAAAGGCTATACAGACTCAGAATCAACAAATGGTTGCTTATTATGTCCTGTGTTTTTGTATGTTTCTTTTTTTTTATGATCTGGTTTTGCATACATTCTATTTTTTTAGTACGTTACTATTTTTTCTCAGCTTATATAACCTTAAAATATATTTTATTCACATATTAGCTGTTTTTACTTTTAATTTTTATTTGTTTATTTAAATAAGAAATTCTTTTTCTTAAGTTTAGTTGGTTTTAATTGTTAGTTGGTTAGTTAGTTTAGTTAGTTGGTTTTAATTGAATTAAAACACAACAGACTAATAAGAGTTGTGTTTATTATGTTTTTATGTGGATAGAAATTAGATTATTACTTGTTTTGCTCTGTTCCAATGAATCCTTATCTAATTGCATTTCAAAAGAATATACTTTATTTTTTTTACTACACAAACTTCTTAATTCAGTCCTTATTTCGTTTCTTAAAACTGCAAAACTTTTACAATTTCATTAAAATGCCATTTTAATATTACAAATATGCATATGTAACCAAAATATTCTTAAGCTCAATACGTACGCTAAGAGTTCTTAAGATATCCATCGAAATCGTCCCATTTCGCCATCAGAGAACACTAAACCCTTTTCCCAAAATCATAAAAAGAGCATAAAATATGAAAACTACCCCCTATCTGGTTTCCGGCAGCAGCCATATTTGCCAAAAAAATATTTCGCCGGCAAAATAAAAACTAATCCTCTTAAAAGGTATTTCTGCTTTAATACTTAGTAAAATATCATACATTATTTATTTTTACTGTCTACGGCATTCATCCTAGTAATGCAGATTGTGTAAATAGTGGGATTCAAAAAGGAACATAGACCCCAGCATAATTTCCCGTTTCATGAAGCCTGACATTCGCTGCTTCTGCTATTTATTTATGCGTTTCGAATGTTTGCCAAGTTTTTCTGCTTTCTTCGGCGTTCCGATGCTAATCTTATGATTGTGACTGCATATTTTTATCATAAATATATATATTATTACCCAGAAAAAGCGAGTAAAATTTGGAATTTTGAGATTTTATTGAATAATTTCAAACTTTCCGTTTCTTTAGCAGGTATATCACCTAGAAAATAGTGATAGGGAATGAAACTAAAAAATCTAATCAGTAGGTTTAATTTCAATATAATTCTCGTCAGACAAAATTTCATATGTACAGTCTCGCAATTCAGTATATATTAATAAAATTTACATAAGGATTTCGAAATCTTTGGTATATAAATTTTAGTGTGCTATTCTATATTTTATTATGCTATTACTTAAAAAAATAGAATATGAAGTAAGGAAAAAATGTATTCTCTAAAATACATTAAACTTTCTTATATATTTTCACAAATATTTCGAATTTAATAATGCGCATTACATATTACACAAATTCAACGGATATTTTTTTTTAAATTGCACTAATAAAAATCAGATAAAGAAATCAATGATATATTTATCAACTTATTGAATAATGGTAACTTATTATTAGAATGAAATTCATATCATTAACTTTTACAATTTATTTACACTAAATATTTAATTTTTACGTAATGTATTCTTATTTTGATAATAAATTACAAAATAAATTATGAAATGCTGCAAAATATAAATATATATTTCTTTATTTCTGTTGAAGTATAATGATAAATTTATCTTTTATAAAAAGTTTACGTGAAATCAAACTGTATTTTTCATATAATATAATTAAATAAGATTTCGTTGTTTTTGTTCATTAAAATATCTTGACACTAAAGTTAAATATATTCCATGTGTTTTCGATTTTCCGTGTCTGTGTTACTTCTCACTTTTATATCATAGTAAAATCATGATCACTGCAAATAGTGTTATTTAATGAATGCATTTTATCTGAAAATTATTGAATCAAGATCACTCATTAAAAAACTCCTGTTATTGTTTTATTATTCCATTTAATCTGGTTGCCCGGTAGTGCAACCGCCAAGTTCAGGGCACTACCCAACATTTTCTGGAAGGGTTTCGGCGTGTTTTCGGACCCTCCGTTCTTTGGTTCTATGCATCACAGAAATGAGTTTAGAACTTTTTATTGGTCAATAGGAGCTTGATGAAGAGTATAAAAAAAATCAGCGTTGTATCTCCTTTTATCTCCGAGAAAATTGAATTGGAAAATGGCCACTTTTGGGGCTCACTCACTCACCGATCATCAAAATGTTCTATGACACCCACTTGTTCTAGAATCCCGAAAATTGGAATACTGGTAGATTTTGTCATGCAACCAACATAAAAAATCCGAAAATCGAATAATTAGCACGGGTTTGGTCTTAAGGGGGTCTGGCACCTCCATAGAAGCAAATGTTAAATTGTCCAACTTTGGGGGCATCTCAAGATTTAACTAATTAATATATCCATTTCAAATTTTCACAGTTTCATCTATAGACATTTTTAAGTATTTTAACACAAGATTATTTTGAAAAACTAAAAACTAGATTAAATATGAATTTTTTTAAATATCGTTGAAGAATGTCAATATTTTTAACCTAAAAGATTTTTTTTAAAAAAAGTAAAAGTTTTACAGACTATTCCCTGCGTTAAAATGTTTAAATATACTTGTGAATTACACATAAAAAAATTCAAGTATTTAAATGAATAACATTTTTAGTTATGTGCCCCCAAACATTCACATGATTCAAAAATTGTAAAACCGAGAAAAACCAATTTAAAGTTTTTATTGTTAACCCATTTCCTTACGAAGGATTTTTGCTTCCTCGTAATATTTGATTGGAATAACATTATCGAATCCTTAGTCGTTCGGCCGTTCTGGTACGTTTCACTAAAGAAAGGGTAAAATAAAATTGCCTTCAATGTCAAAAATATTTTCCAATCGTCTTAAAACTTTGTGACATTATTAATAAAGGTTGATATAGTATTTTAAGCCACTAATTTTTTTTAAAAAAAATTTTCAATGATTTTGGGGTGCCAGACCCCCTTAAATGGCTTGGAGCCTTTTCTCAAAAGCAGTTACAATCCTCTGACATACGCCGATATGCCAGCGGCGATTAATTGAATCGCCAACAATTCAAATAGCTGTTTACCTTCAGATGATACGATAAAGGTTTTTCAAGTGTGGAATTTAGCACACGATACTACTAATGGAAAGTTTCAATCATCATTTTAATTAAGTTTAATGGTTTTCAAGTGCAACATCTGAGCGGGCAACCAGCTCCATGTTTTATAATGAGTTATGGTTGTAGGATAAGTTACATTGCCATAAAGGTCTATATATAAGCATGAGCAATGGCTAGAACCAATGATTTACAATAGGCAATCAATGATTTTTTTTGGTTTTGTTTTAGTTGGAATAACATCGCGCTTGAGCGACACAAGGGTAATCAATTCTTCCCTATTGTTTAAAATAAAAAAAATAGATACCAGAGACCAAACACACAAATCATGAAGTTATATTGATAATAATTGGAACTTATATTACGCTTTGACAATTTGCATAAAAACAACTATTCGGGTTTCAAACTATAATTGGGGTCAACAAAAAAATTTTTCGCCAAGGGTCATTGGTATGAAGGTATTTTGATCGCAAAATGACCATTAGGCCGTACACAGCGCGTCTCAAAAGTTTATGGACAACTGTTTTTTTTTTTTACTTTAGGAGCCAACTAAACGAGCAAAAATACGATATAAATTATGCATGTATATCGTGTAGTAATACAAATAATAAACACTCAAACAAGTTAAAGCTGCCATAGATTTAATACAATAAAATGATAAAGAAAAATAGCTGTCCCAAACGTATACGAAAAAAAAAAAGGTTTTAAATGCTGATTTCATTATACACATTAAAAATTTGCATACTCCAAAGTCACGCACTTGAGAAGCAACAGATGTACATTGACTGTGGTTCTAAAATACGACGCCCGTCGCCAATAGCCCTCGTGTAGCTCTAGTGCGACGATAATTCAAACCAAACCAAAAAAACAGATGTACATAATCTTTCAATTTATAATTGGCAACTCTATTTTTCGTTTTTTCCTCAAATGGAAGATAAACATTGGGAGCAAATATTTATTTGAACTTATGTGCTATTATAGTGTTTTAACTGATTCAGAAATTTGGATTAAACTGCAATAGCTTACTACTTTTCACATTTATATATATGAAGTTGGTAAAATATGATCCTTTTCGTTTTTCCAAGGAATTCCACCATACGAATAATAAAATAAAACTACACATTTAGGTTAGTGGAAATCCGTTATGAAAACTTAAATTAGGCTTAGAATGACAAGTTTTGAACGTTTTGACCACACTTAAGATCTTTGACAAAATCTCCAATTTATAACTATCGAAATGAATTTATATTTGAACACACCTCAACATTTATGAAAAAGATTCATGGCAGTCCCATCTGAAATAGAATCACTACGTATAAGTGATAATGTGCGACAGCTCCATGAAGTGATTCATATGCCCAGAGATGGATCTTGTTTATTCCATTCTATGTCCTACTCAATGCATGGAAGCACATATATCGCACACCTAGATCTAAAGGGAGCTAACTCAAAAATTTCAATTTTTGAGTTATGCACACCATCAAATTTCTAATTTCAATACCTACCGACTAATAAAACAGGTTTTTAATAAAAATAATTAATCGACGCTGGATGGCTACAAATGTCCCTTTTATTGAACTAGCAGGCCTCGCTCCCACTCCACCGAAACAGGACCATCTCTAGTTGCAATCAGTATCACAAGCGGATAGCGCGTAGGCCGTCGCAAACAAACTAGAGTTATTTTAAGTTGCACCCGTGTTGTCAAAATTTGAAGCAGTATTATTTTGACTTCTCGCCATTTTGATGGTTAGCGCTGACTAAATTAATACAACATTCTGAGTTGGACCAATATTGCTGGCAGGGTGAGTGAATTTTTTATTTTTATTTAGAATTGATACCGTATTGTTGAAACATTTTTGAATTTGTAGTTGAGTCTGTTTAGTTGAGTCATTTTTGAAACTCTTATATTTCTTTAAAAAACAAATTAAATTTACTTTTTTGGCTATAGGCGATTGGAGTCTTTTCATCTGAATATAATTTTATTTTCATCCTAGCAATTACATAGTTTGTTCTTTTTTACTGATGAATTTTTGAGTTAGATCTCTTTAGATGGGCTACACCAAGTCTAATTTTGCAACATCGCTAATGAGATCGAAAACTTTATATTTATGGCTTTTAAATCTATTTGACGCACAGGATCTTATAATTTGGTGAAATACACATTTTCTATTTCAGACAAACACTGAAACGTGGACGGTTTTAATAAATATGGAATTAGAAAGGAAGGGAGGAAGGCAATATCACTCCCATTATATTTATTTAACATACAACTCTGGAAGATGACTTGAAGGTGACATCAATTAGTGATGAAGTCTCACCTATAGAAACTCATGTTGCTTTATCCATGATTGATAACTCTATTCCGAGCAAGTTTAAACAACAAAAGACTGGTGCACCAAACTATTCTATTTCACCAATCCGAAGCGATGAAAGTGATATTGACGACTCCGATGAGGATCCTAATTTCCGATTGGTTCACAAAACTAAGACCCCATCCAAGGTCGTACCTCCTATTGCATCGTTGACTTCATCAAGCACTAGCAGTAGCAGCTCGAGTTCATCGAAATCTAAGAGTTCGTCGAACACAGAAGATGATAGTGAGCAAGTAGACCCTAAAAATGCTACTGTTGCTGGAAATAAGTCCTAAAAGACCGAGGAGAGAGAAGAAAAGCGTATAAAGAGAATGTGCAAACCTGCTAAATGGATCTCGAAGTCGCAAATGTGCTAAGGAATTCTGGTAAAGCCTACCAGTCTTTGTCGAAATCAAAGAAACAAGTCCCACTGAGAAAAGTTGGACCTCCCTGTTGTGCAAAATGACGGCTAAAATGCAAAGATAAGATCGATGAAATGTCTAGGCAACGGCTCCTTGAAGTATTTTGGGGACTCGGCAAGCTTGAAAGACAGAGAATTTGTAGTACGACACTCGCAACAAATAAAGCCTAAATATCGATACTCAAGCACACAAGATTTTAGAGCGCTTAACGCCGCTTTTTATTTTTGGTTAATGGATCCAAAATTAAAGTATGCCAGCCATTTTTCAAATCCACTCTTAACTTTAGCTACAAAGCCATAAAAACAACACTTTCCAATAAAATGGAATAAGGAGTTAATGAAGCCGATTTTAGAGGAAAACTCGACCATCATCCAACTATTGACCCACAAATTAAACAGAGTGTTTTAGTTTTATAAATTCTACTCCAAGGACTGAATCTCACTACTTGAGAGCTCTAACAACCAGAGAATTTATTTCAAGTGACAAATCATTGGCCGATATCTACAGAGATTATAAACGACTTCGTGAAGGGGATGGGTTACTGGTAGCCACGTCTTCCACATTCAACAAGATATTCAACACCGAATTCAACGTTTCTTTTTTCGTACGAAGGTACAAGAACTCAGACAAAGAAGGAAAGCGAACGTTAAGCCAACAATATGAACAGCATCTGCAAGAAAAAAAACTTTGGCAAGAATTTAAAAGGAAAATGACAAGAATAGGACAGATGGTCCCGTCACAGCAGTTTATGACTTACAAGCCGTATTTCAGATTCTGAAGAGACAAATATCTCTATTATTTTATACTTCCAGGATCAACTGCCTCAATTGGACTGTCAGTGATTTAAGGGCAAAATATGTCGTGTGCTACTTTTGGGACGAAACCGAAGGAAATCTGATACCAAGAATTAACATTATTAATAATTATATTGATTGATTTCAGTCCTTCTAGTGTTTTCTTGCTATTTATTTTCCAATATATTCCTACTGCTGGTCCACAGACCACTCTATTAATTGCACTAACTATAAATAATACAAAATACTAATACATTTTAAATTTATGTTGCCTCTTCAAAAGAGAGGCAACTCAAAACTAAATTCACCAACAAGGGCTCAACTCAAAATAATGAAACAAATATACAAAAATTTTTAAGCAGTAGGGAAATAACTACGAAAATCTAATTTTCAGCCCCAAAACATGATGAAAACACAAGATTCCTACAATATCTTTCTTCTAGTTGCATATTCTAAGCATGCCCATTTATAAAGAAAACTCCTGCAGTTCACAGGGAGACAGTATCAGTTTTTTGCCTTTTCTGAAAAATGTGCTTTTTTGAGTTAATACCTGTTTAGATCTGGGTGTGCGATATGTCTAGCAAGGTAAGATGTGAAATTGTTAAACATGTATTTGATAATTGGAATAGGTTTGCTGCATTTACATGTAATGAGCGTGGATTCATGTACCCCGATCGTTTGAGTTACTATCACGACATGATGGAAGCATCCACATACGGATCAACCTGTGAATTGAAGGCTGCAGTAGAGATTTTCCCCTTCACCTTCGAAGTATACGGAACAGGAAAACTACTTGGTGTCTTCGCAGGTCCTACAGGCAGTCCCGTGAGACGCCTACGTTTTACCGGAAGTGGTTTATATGGCCACTACGATGTGTGCATTCCCTACGAAAATCATTTGACCAAAAATAACGTTAACAGACAACGTCCCAAAAAAATAATTGAAATAATAGAGAATCCTTTGGGTGGAAATACGACTGAAAAAAAAAGGTCGACCAGCTAAAAGTAAACGAGGAAGACCAAAAATATCCACATTACATCGTTCTGAACAGATAAGACAGGCTGCTAATCGATATCGGCAAAAACATCCTGAACAAAGGCGGGCCACGTTAAAATCTTATAGTTTAGGTCATCCAGAAGTAAATAGGCGATCTGTCTCTCGCTATTCAGCTACTCATCCGGAAATTAACCGAAAATCAGTCTCTCGGTATTCAGCTACTCATCCGGAAATTAACCGAAAATCAGTCTCCCGCTATACTGCTTCACATAAAGACATACGTCTTGGCGCAAAAAGAAGAGCAAAATCAAAAAAAAAATCACTTAAATTTCAAGGAAGTACAAAAAAAATCGTCGAAATGGTAACAGAAGCTGTAGGAGATAGGTTAAAAGCCGAAAACTTGGTAAAATGGACTTTGTTCCGAAGAATGCTAACTATTCGAAAACTAACTAGAAGGGTTGAATCATTGCAAGAGAGCATTTCACTTCGACTCAAAAATCACAAAGCATGCACTGCAGACAGTAATGTTACATTAAAATTCGAGACGTTTTTGGGATCTGAACATCGAAATAATCAAGAGCCTTTTTATACAGAGCAGTCATATAAAGTTTACAACATTAAAGATCCAATAGAAGTCAATGAAAAAGCCAAAGCCGTTTTTACAAAAGTAGAGAAAGCAGGTAAAGGTTTAGTTTGGTCTTGCCAGAGTAGTTTGTGTGCATTGGATGAAACAATTTTGAAGAAAGTCAAATATATTTTCCAAGAATTTAGGAAACAAAGTCCAGCGCAATACATCTCTTTGTCTTCAAAAACCAAAGAACAGCGCTCAAATATTGCATTCCTTAATAATGTTAAATCGCATTTTCCCAAACTCAGAACAATCATTCGACAAATGTATTATATACCCAAGTCAAAATTTATGCTAGTACTAGCATAAAAATTATGCTTTTTTTGCTATGTTTATGCTATGTTTTTGCTACAGTATGCTTCCTTATGCTACTTAGCATATCATGCTTATAAAAGTAGCATACAGAAAATAGCATTTCATGCTATGAAACTAGCATATGATTCTAAATGGCATTGCATGCTTCTCAAAAGCATTCTGTGGTAGTTACCATGACAAGCTATTTTTTGCTTTTTTTTGCTAACTAGCATAAAGTGCTATACAACTACCATACAGAAAAAGCATCTTATGCTATGAAACTAGCAAATGATACTAAATAGCATTGCATGCTTCTCAAAAGCATGCTGTGGTAATTACCATGACAAACTATTTTTTGCTTTTTTCTGCTAACTAGCATAAAGTGCTTTCAACTACCATAAAGATAAAAAAAAACATCTTATGCTATAAAACTAGCATATAATGCTAAATAGCACTGCAAGCTTCTCAAAAGCATGCTGAGGTGGTTACCTTGACAAGCTATTATTTGCTTCTTATGCTAGCTAGCATAAAATGCTATACAACTACCATACAGAAAAAGCATCTTATGCTATAAACTAGCATATGATGCGAAATAGCATTGCATGCTTCTCAAAAGCATGCTGTGGTAGTTAACATGACAAGCTATTTTTTGCTTTGTTTATGCTAACTAGCATAAAATGCTATACAACTACCATACAGATAAAAAGCATATTATGCTTTAAAACTAGCATATAATGCTAAATAGCACTGCAAGCTTCTCAAAAGCATACTGAGGTGGTTACCTTGACAAGCTATTTTTGCTTTTTTATGCTATTTTTAGCATAAAATGCTATACAACTACCATACAGAAAAAGCATCTTATGCTATGAAACTAGCATATGATGCTAAATAACATTGCATAATTCTCAAAAGCGAGCTGTGGTAATTACCAGGATAAGCTATTTTTTGCTTTTTTTATATATAAAGTAACGGGGATTCGAGCTTAGTAGCAATGTTTTTCGAAATTTGCTCGACCGATCGTTGATCGGAATTAATGAAAACTCACCGGTGATATCGCGTCCGTAAATCGAACGTTCAACAGACATCGGCAATTGGTGAACGAAATTCGATTGCTAATAGTCATCGATTCGATAACGGTCAAAGATGAGAATTGGATCTGCGTAACTTTCATCGGAAAATTATGGCGAATCCATATCGCAATCTTCAAAAAACTGAAAAATTGAAACTACAAATCGCGTCAAATAATTTCGAAAACTATATTTCCGAAAAAAAATTCCAGTTCACACTGGTAATCCTCATTCTAAATGGCGGGCAAAGCTAAATATTTTAACTGCGTGATAAATGAATCATTTCAGTTACTTCGAAAATAATTTTTAAATTTTTCAGGCATGATTAATTTTTGAAAAATAGATTAAATAAAAATAGATTTTTGAATAACTATTATAAATCATAAAACATTTTTTAAATAAAAGAGATTTTTGAATAAATATTATAAATCATAAAACAATTTTAAAACGTAAGTTGCTAAATGTTACTTTGAAATTTGACGCATTTCTATTTGAATTAATAAATAAAGTAATATCTAAAAAAATATCCATCTTAAATAAAGTAATATCTAAAAGAATTTGAAACCTGCAAAAAAATACAACGCAAAATTAAAATTTCTTCATCAAAAACGAAAAAAATCTCCTTTAACAACCTTTTGACCACTTAAATTATACGCTTCCACTGCATGAGCTCCCGTGGCTGAGATGTCTAACGCCCTTCCTCGTGGACCAGAAGATCGTGAGATCTGTCCTGCGCCTGGGGTTCAAGTATCAGCAACATATACCAATAATACCATTCTGACTGGTGGCGCCATCCCACTTCAAAGTGGTGTACCAAACATCACATGCTAGCAAAATAGCACCGCATGTTATTTCTGTTGCTTATTTAGCATAATTTTTTAGCATGTGATGCTATAAAGTTATGCTAAATAAGCAACACAAAATATCATGTGATGCTATTTTTTTTATGCTAATAAGCATAAATTGTGTTCGAATTTTAATCATTTCATGCTAGTTTTTCATGCTAAACTAGCAAACATTTTAAGCATCTCAGGCTAGTTTCCTGTGATAGCAGTAGCATCTCTTGCTTATTTAGCATAATTTTTTAGCATGTGATGATATAAAGTTATGCTAAATAAGCAACAGTTAATAGCATGTGTTGCTTTTTTGTTTATGCTAACAAGCATAAAATGTGTTCGAATTTTGGCCATCTCATGCTAGTGCTTCATGCTAAACTAGCAAATATTTTAAAGCATATCATGCTAGTTTCCTATGCTAGCAGTAGCATCTTTTATGCTATTTAGCAAAGCAAAAATAGCATAAATTTTAACCTGGGTACTTGGTGATTGTGAATTGATAAGTATGTTAGACGAAGCGTTAAAAAAATGCGATGTTGAAAAAATCAAAGAAATGGGAAAACAAACGAAAATGAGCGATGTCATGGTAGATTGTGACTCTATGGGTGAAATTGTAGAGGATAAGATTATTGAAAACCACAAATTGGCTTTCAAAAACTTGGTGAAAGAGTGTTTAGACACTCCCAAATGGGAATGCTTGTCGTGCAACAAGTTATGTACCTTAAAAGAAGTTTCTGCTCTAAATCGTCTTCGGATACCTATAAAAACAGAAGTTTGGCACCAATTTCAAGAGTATTTCATGTCCAAAAAAATCACCCACAGTCCCTATATCTGCCACGGGTGTTTACAAAAGATCCGGGGTAATCAATTGCCATCTACTAGCGTACTGAACGACCTATATGTCAGCGAAATACCACACGAACTTAGTTGCCTCAACGACTATGAGAAGATACTTATTCAGCGTGCAAAGGCCTTTCAGGTTGTCACTACCATGCTACCCGTGGGAAATAAACGTATCCCGAATAAGAATTTACATAAAAAAGTGAAAGGAAGAACTTTTCATCTACCACTACCATTAGAAGAAACACTTAAAAAATTACCTCGACCAGAAGACCCGCTTAACATAAATCAAGAGCTTTATATTGTTGTACGTGGGGCACCAACCAAAAAAAAGTTATTTGGGAAGACATTGTAGACGTAAATAAAGTGTATAGTGCATTAAAGTTCTTGAAGCAAATAAATGAGCATTATTCTGAAATAGTACTACCCGACACTCCTCAAGGATTGTTAAGAGGAATGGACCATAACTTACAGCATGCGGTAGATGTCATCGAAGGCAAAGCCGACATAAATATTTTAGCTGATACTCTTTTGACTCAAATAACACCCGACAAGGAAGGGGACTACGAACAGTTTACTATCTACCCCTTACACGAAAAAAGAAATAATGCATCAGCTTCCTCACTATACCAGATGCTGAAAGTAAACGCCGCACCAATAGACACCAGAGACAAGGATCTAGATGTTAAGTGTTTCCCCCACCTCTACATTCAAGGAAAATATGGACAATTTCAAGAGCGCAAAGAAAAGTTAACTTCAAGTGAATATATTAAAAACAGATTGAAATCAAAATATCCTCAGTTTCGGTTAGACCATCAATATTTATTTTATTTACTAAATGATGCGAATATACGTCAACTCAATTCGGGAATTTTCTACAAAATGAATGCTATAAATCAAAAACAAAAAATAACTGCCCAACAATATCTACAGATGCTCAGTCGAGATGAATTAGAAGGAGACTTAACCGCAATTTTCGGCAAATTGAGGAATACAGAACAATTTTGGAAGAAACCGAGAAATGATTTAATGTGTATGACCCGTCACTATGGTCCTGCTACATGGTTTCTAACGATGAGCCCATCCGAATGGATGTGGGAAGATTTAGGGGAATATATCAAAGAAGTCAACGGGCCAGAGATGGCAAAGAAAATGACAAGTGAACTAGTCTCCCTTGATCCTGTCTCTGCTTCTCGGTTCATCGACAATAAATTTAGAGCAATGTTGCATTTCATTACTTCGCCAGATGAACCACTGGGCAAAGTAACACATTACTTTTGGCGTCGAGAATATCAATCGCGTGGAGCCCAACATTTTCATCTTATGCTGTGGGTAAAGGATGCGCTAATTCTTCAAGAGTCCACTCAAGAAGAAGTAGCTTCTTTTATATCCAAATACATAACTTGTGCCATTCCTCAAGAAAATATTTCTCCTACTCTCTTTCAGCGAGTCATTTCCTATCAAACTCACAAGCACAACAGCTATTGTATTAGGAAAAAGAAAACGAAGACGGGATTTGCGTCCATCTGTAGATTTGGATTCCCAAGACCTGCATCCGAAGAATTTGTAATGAAAGATTTAACAGAATCCATAGCAGCCAGAAAGACACTATCCCCAAACAGTCGACTCTACAACCTCGTGCGAAAAAAGGAATGGAAAATGATTAATGATTACAATCCAACTCTATTACTAGCCTGGAATGGAAATATCGACATTCAGTATATTGGAGAAAAGACAGCTATCTTAAATTACTACGTCACAAAATACACCACAAAAAGCGAGAAAGCCCACAACGTAGACACTTTCAATGACATCCATTCAGTTAAATCACTACGATCTAGGCTTTATAATATAGGTCTCCGAGTGTTGGGAAATAGGGAATGTGGTGCTATGGAAGCAAGTGACACCCTCCTAGGCATCCCATTATGTGACACAGATCCATGTACTACGATTAGGTGGATGGATATAAACATACATCGTAACAGGAGAGTAAAATCGAGAGCAGAAATGAATAAACTCGATCCCGATTCCACAGAAATATATTACGATTCCTGGGTAGATAATCACTATCCTAACAGGCCAAAAGAATTGGAATCTGTTCATTTATATGATTTCATGAAAAACTACGACATAGTTAACACGAAACCAGTGAAAGCCACATCGAAATACTTTGAAATATACGAAGGTAAAAAGTTTTTGAAGAAGAAAGAAAGACCCTATCTACTCAATCATTATTACTACGATGTAGAGAAAATGCCTGAAAACTATTTCTTTGCCCTACTCTTGATGTTTAAGCCATGGCGAGATATAAAGGAGGCTACGAAACATACACTGAAAGATTTAATTCTATTAAACAAGAACTACAGGATGGTTTGGTCTATAGTGAATTACAAACCGAAATGCAAAATACACTACAAAAAGCATTTATAAAGGTAGAAGCGAAACTGGCAGAACTGATAAAAGAACAAGAAAACTTGGAGAACTGCGAAGGTCCGGATAATCCTTTAGAATTCGAACCGTTGGAAGCCATTCAAGCAATGACTGAGTTTCATCACATAGATTTAGATGAAGATAACGTTGACAAGGAAGAATTGGACCAGATGTTGAAAAACCTTAATAAAGACCAAAAACGAGTTTTCGATATGGTATGCGAAAAATTGATTATGAACAATAATGGAGTCAATCAAGTTTTACGCTGTTTCGTAAGTGGCACAGGTGGAACAGGAAAAAGCTATTTGATTAAAATACTTAAAATCTGGGTGCAGCAGCACCTACAAAAAAAGGTGGCGGTTAGTGCACCCACTGGGATTGCTGCTTTCAATATAAATGGATTGACTATCCATAGATTGCTACAACTGCCCGTTGAACATAAGAGTTTCCCCAAATATACTCAGTTATCTGATCAAGTTCTTAAAGTTCTGAGATGCGACCTACGAGACGTTGTTTTATTCATTATCGACGAAGTATCCATGATTTCAAATGTTACTTTAGCCTACATACATCTACGTTTATCGGAAATATTCGATACGAGTGACATGGAAGATGGGTGGTTTGGAAATAAACATATATTACTTTTAGGAGATTTGTTGCAACTACCTCCGGTCAGAGAGAAGTCTCCTTTCGAAAATCTCTCTACATCAGAAGTCCAAAAGTTGCTGGGATGTTTGAATGCCCCAAATTTATGGAAACAATTGTTCACTTTTGACGAGCTCACACAGAACATGAGACAGCTAAATGACTCGGCATACGCATCAATGCTAAGCAGAATACGGGTTGGCAACACAACTTCAACAGACCGCAGCATTTTATCAAATCGGCTTATTTCAATATCATCGCGTCACAACGAAGGATGCCCAAAAGAAATTTCGGATTACTTATCGAAGCTACCTAGTGACACTGTGTGCTTATTGCCAACCAGAAACATGTGCAATCAATTAAACCACGCCATGTTACAAACGATTCCTCATCCTGAAATAAGACTCGTTGCCACAGATGCCATCGACTGCCCAATTTACCTGACAAAAAAAGCCCAAGAAGCATTATCAAAATACAAGGAGGATTCGTCTATGACAGCGGGACTTGAAGAAACTGTGATTATTAAAGTGGGAGTGTCAGTTATGCTGAAAATAAATATTGACGTGAAATTAGGATTGGTGAATGGCTCCATCGGAACCGTACTACAAGTAAAGTGGGACCCAGATAATAGTAACAAAGTGAAATCAGTGATTATAAATTTTAACCAAACAAGCGTTTATGAATTACTTCCAGTAAAATGCAAATTTGAACTCCTCAATAGAGTATATATCCACCGCCAGCAATTTCCAATATGTTTTGCTTACGCGATAACAATTCACAAAAGTCAGGGACTCAGCTTAAACAATGCTTTGATGGATATAGGATCATCAGTCTTCTCGTGTGGTCAAGCTTATGTTGCTCTTTCGAGAGTCAAAAGTCTGGAGGGAGTTCACTGGATAATTTAGATAACAGTAATATAAAGGCGCAAAAGTCGGCCATACACGAATACAATAGGTTGAGATCGCTTTACACGCCGAATTTACCTCAAATCGAATACAAGCCAAAACGACTTAAAAAATCTAAAGACCGCGAAAGGGCGTCCAAGAACCCATGTACAAAAAAAGAAAGTTTCTAGCAAACAAGCACGCAAAAAAAAAGGATCCCAAAAAACAACAACGAAAATTAGTCACAAAGAAAGATCACTCTCCTAACAGGCCAAAAGAAAGGGAAGATGTTCATTTATATGATTTCATAAAAAACTAGCGACATAGTTAACACGAAACCAGTGAAAGCCACATCGAAATACTTATATACGAAGGTAAAAAGTATTTGAAGTAGAAAGAAATACCCTATCTACTCAATCATTATTACTACGATAAAGAAAAAATGCCCGAATTTTTTTTTTGCTATGCTTTTGAAGTTTAAACCATGGCGATATAAAGGAGTTAAAAGGAGGATACGAAACGTACACTGCTTTTTCGATTAAACAAGAACTACAGGATGGTTTGGCCTGCATTGAATTACAAACCGAAATGCAAAATACACTCCAAAAAGCATTTAAAAGGTAGAAACGAAACTGGCAGAACTGATAAAAGAACAAGAAAACTTGGAGAACTGCGAAGGTCCGGATAATCCTTTAGAATTCGAACCGTAAGAGACCATGCAAGCAATGACTGAGTTTCATCACACAGATTTAGCTGAAGACAATGTTGATAGGGACGATTTGGACTAGCTGATGAAAAACATTAATAAAGACCAATAAAGACGAATTTTCGATACGGTATGCGAAAAAATGATGATGAGCAATAATGGAGTCAGGCAAGTTTTAAGCTGTCTCGTAAGTGGCACAGGTGGAACAGGAAAAAGCTATTTGTTTCAAACACTTAAGGCTGCTCATCACCCCCATACATTCCCATTCCTCCTTCGATCGGGCTTGCTAATGGTAAGTCTATGGGGAAAAAATGGTTTTTGTTCCAATTTGATGCGGTTTTTTTTAATTCATAAAACTCCAATAAAGTTGTGCTTTTAGAGGTTAATTTTTTAAATACGTTATTTACCTTTTTTTAAATAGAAAAAAAAAATTAGATAAAAAATTGAATAACGTTTTTTTTTTTAAAATAACCTCTATAAGCACAACCTTATTGGAGTTTTGTGAATTAAAAAAAAAACCGCATTAAAATATTCCTATAATTTCATTGCTTTTTTTCTTGGAACAAAAACCATTTTTTCCCCATAGACTTACCATTAGCAAGCCCGACCGAAGGAGGACGGGGAATGGGGGTGATGAGAAACTGGGTGCAGCAGCACCTACAAAAAATGATGGCAGTTAGTGCACCGACTGGGATTGATGCTTCAATATAAATAGATTGACTATCCACAGATTATGGCCTTTGAACATAAGATGTTTTCCCAAATATACGCAGTTATCTGATGAAGTTCTTGCTCTAAGATGCGACCTACAAGACGTTGTTTTGTTCATTATTGACGAAGTACTCGTGATTTTAAGTGGTGATAATTTATTTAAAATAGGTACAAAATGTACTTATGTCAACAAGCAGTACAGAACGAGCAGTAAAATGAAACAGTACAAGGTTTAAGAAAATGTATGGACATTTGTCAAATATAGTTTTTATTTTATATATCATGTTAACTTAAACACGTGGATTTTCCTTCTCTAAAAGTTAATATTTTTCTAACAAATGAAAGTGCCATATTTAAAAATAAAATGTTTTTTATTTAAGAACTTATTCAAATTATTTTATTTATTATACCTACAAAAAGAAGTGAAATCCAAACAAAAACCTCTCGGTAAAAGAAGGCCAAGTTCTTAAAAAAAATATGGCTTGGCCTTAAAAAGAAGTGAAATCCTGAAAAAGGTACCAAGTTCTTTAAAAGTTACTGATGTGGTATTGAACACCAAAACATTTTAGTCTTTGATCATTCTTATGTTTACCACATTCAAGCAAACTCGCACTTGTGTTTGTGTAACTTGGCCATTACGCATTTTTGAATAAAAATAAACAAGCCATTAAAGGTACGATACATGACTATTCATTTCTGTACAATTCGATTCCAACGGTCCCACGATATTGCGACCGCCACTAAAAGTAGTAACTATTTAATCACAAGTTCAATATAATGGTAGTTTGGTAGTTTAGAAATTCATTTACGACATTTATAGAAAAAAAGTATAAAATACTGATACTGAAAAGAAGTTATATCAATGTTCAAATATTCATTGACAATTTTTTTCGAAGAAAAAAAGAGAAGGCCAAGATTACTCTGTTTGACCACTAGGCAGAAAACAAAGCTTATAAAAATAAAACTTTTTTATGTTAGGCCTCTTTTTTGTGTGGTTTGAAACACTTAATACACTATACCTAAAGGTATACTTTCATTTCAGTGTTCAATAATTTATTGGTTACACCCATCCCTAGTGCAAAAGGTTCAACAAAAATTTCACAATGCGTAATGGCCAAATTACACAAACACAAGTGCGAGTTTGCTTGAATGTGGTAAACATAAGAATGATCAAAGACTAAAATGTTTTGGTGTTCAATACCACATCAGTAACTTTTAAAGAACTTGGTACCTTTTTCAGGATTTCACTTCTTTTTAAGGCCAGGCCATATTTTTTTAAGAACTTAGCCTTCTTTTACCGAGAGGTTTTTGTTTGGATAACTTCTTTTCAGTATCAGTATTTTATACTTTTTTTTATAAATGTCGTAAATGAATTTCTAAACTACCAAACTACCATTATATTGAACTTGTGATTAAATAGTTACTACTTTTAGTGGCGGTCGCAATATCGTGGGACCGTTGGAATCGAATTGTACAGAAATGAATAGTCATGTATCGTACCTTTAATGGCTTGTTTATTTTTATTCAAAAATGCGTAATGGCCAAGTTACACAAACACAAGTGAGAGTTTGCTTGAATGTGGTAAACATAAGAATGATCAAAGACTAAAATGTTTTGGTGTTCAATACCACATCGGTAACTTTTAAAGAACTTGGTACCTTTTTCAGGATTTCACTTCTTTTTAAGGCCAGGCCATATTTTTTTAAGAACTTGGCCTTCTTTTACCGAGAGGTTTTTGTTTGGATATATGTTTAGTGAGGAATACTTGATGACACAAGGGCATATTTTTGAAATCATTTGCACCAAGTTTAGTTTTTAAAAATATCTTTCAAATTGCATTTTTTTGCATAATTTGGGCACAATTTGGAAAGCTGAGAACTCAATGGAAATATGTTTATTTCTTTGAAAGTTCCATGGAATATATATGATTTTTAAAACAGTCAACGAGATTAGCATTTAAGTTTACAAAATTATGATAAATAATATTTTGAATGGGAAAAAATGATACATATTCAATATATCTTTTTTTTTTGCCAGCTCATGTTGACACAAAACCATTACAATTAACTTTATCAATTTATGATGTCAATGCCGTTTGCAAATATACAAAAAAATATTACTCAAATATATGTCCCTCAGCAAACATACAAATTCTTTACGATATTTCTTCATCCAAACCCAATACCATTCTGGTCCGTTATACGAACTGACCGTAAAGTCCAAGGAAAACTCATTAAAACCTTCGCGTGGTATTTCCCTAGAATTGGAAGCGTCTTTATAGCTGTCGTCGTAGTTGTGTTTTTTTGCGTTTGCACAGGCATAGCAGTGCATTCTTTGTTTTTTTATAGTTAAGTTCTTTTATTGCTGGCGTTTCCTTTTATTGTTATTGGAATGCCCTTTGTTTTCCTTCCATCCCACGCTGAGGAACGGAATAGCTGCGGTTGTTTGTTTTGTAAACTATCTTCAATTTAGAGTGTTTCCTCCAAGATAAAGTTTGTGAAGTAAAAGGGGAACATGCCTTATGTAAAATTCAGCAGATAAAATGCTCCTTGGTAGATTTATACATTGCAATTTCTTTAAAGAAACCGTGTTTTTAAGGCTTTCTATTTCAACAACATAATGTTTGAATTTATTTAGTCGAATTTAAGTTGTCGTTTCAAAAATTATTTTACTCAATATTTGGTGGAAACGTATTATTTTGATTGCAACTGTATAACCTAATTTTAAACTGCATAAATTAAAGGTAAACGTAAACTTGTTTTTAAAATTTTTCGTGGTATAACTCCAATGGAGGTTGTCAATTATTCATTCGTATACTAAATATGTATAATTTCTATAAGTTAATCATTATTTTTCCTTAACCCAATGAGGAATTAGCATATTTTCTGTCGTGTAAGCTCGCTTTTAACTTATGTTATTCAAATTACTATTTTTTCACTAAACATTGAATTTCATATTTAAAAAAAAAAACATATATTTTCAAAAGTGAATGGGTATCAATGGTCTTTCATTTAAATGATAAAATATAAAATTGTTATTTTGTCTATATATTTTGAAACATCAAATGTGATGCTGGGAAACCCACCGGCCAAATTACTGGCATATCCCTCAACGGGTTAATTTGAGCTTACATCATTTTTAACCATTTCACATGAAAGAAAAATGTGATTTCTCCAATGTGTTGAAAAGATGGGTTGTTTATAAAAAGAAAGTATACAACTTCCAGTCAACCGCATAAATGTTTGTCAGTTTATATAGATACTGGCTAGTCCCTACGGAGCATTCAGAGTAAAAGTAGTTCTCACGTCTCAAAGGTATGGGCTACATTAGGTTGCAAGATGTGAGTTAATCTCTAGGCCTATAGTATGATGATCAGGGAGCTTCGAATTTTTAATAAATTTGAATATTTACTTTAAATATGTGTACAACGGAACAACTGAACGTAATTTGCAATATTTTATTCGTGTTTTATACAAATTATATGTCCGTGTGCATGACTTACAGAAAAAAATTAAAACTAGATATAACCTATCGCTAAGACATACTTGTATGTTACTTAATATATTTCCCAATTCAGGGCATTTAATTATATTTAAGTGAAAATATTTCAAAACTTCAATTTTTTTTTTCATTGCTAATGGATTTATTTTGAATATTTTGAATTTTAAATATAAACGAACAAAAAAACACAAATCACTCAGTTTTAGCTAACTTTCAGGGACTGTGTTGGCTTGAAGAAAAAAACAAATACTGGTATTTGGTTAAATGAAATACACATGCCTTAAAACATAAAAAAACTAACTAATTAAAACTAATACATGCCTTATTACAACCCACGCAAATTATTATTTTCATATATTCCAACTCTAAAAATATCGCCTCTCCTTTCATGTCATTTCAAAAATACCCCCCGAAAAATACTTATTTTTAAATCAGAAGAAACACTTTTTTTTTTTAAAAAAAAGTGACAAATTTTATTTTTCTCAGATAAAAACGGATAAACTTTGAAACGCATGACACATAAAACGTAATTCCATTACTGAAAATTACATTATTAAGGATGCCCTTTGAGTCGAGGGCCAGATTGGCTCAAAAGCACAGCATCTTTATCGCTAAACTATTTTACATTATTTTCTTGTTGACTCATCATTGTATGGCACAAGGATGGGGTTGCGTGTTAGGGTTACTTTGGATTACTTGGCGTCAAAAATTGCGTATTGGCACGCGATGTGAAGGGGTGTATGAAGATATATGGGGTTGAAGGAATTTAAAAGAGAATGTCGCAGGGTATTTGTTTGTTTTGAGTATTGATGAAAACATCTTATATTCACACACACTAACCGTTTTTATTTTTTAGACTTTTTCTACAGTTTTTAAGGGGTAATTATAAGAATAATTTTAATAAAATTTGATCAATTTTTATTTGCTAAATCTTACGAAAATTTACGTTTCACAATTAGCAAATAAGTTTTATTTATTAACTAAATCATATTGCATTTCATAATATATTAAAAATACAGTATGGGGTTATGTAATATTTTTAGAAATGAGTTTTAATATTTAGATTGTTAGTTAAAATGTTAAACACCTGCATATAATTTAAGAAGCTCTTTATTAAGTTATCATCTTGATTTCTGTACAATCCTTCCACATGTGATGCCTTGCAAGAACATAGTTTGACAGTGTGCCATTCCGTCCAAGGAAGAACCAAGCTATAAGGCTAGGGAAGCTGCAGTGATGCCTAGTTATCCTTCTGCTGGTGGTTGCAAGTAGTTACAAAAGAGAAGAACAAAACCTTCTAAACTACAAATTAAAATGCTGTTATGTAAGTGAGAACATATTTTATATACCACAAAAATACAATTCTTACCGTATAAAACTACTTTCATTCACGAATTTCTTATTATATTTATTTATACAATAAATATAAAAAGTTTTTTTTTATATTGTAGAAATACATAACATACAAGTATTTTAAATATTTAAATATGATAGAGAAAAACACGAACGCATAAAAAAGTGACTAGTAAAACTCTTTATTCTTTTAAACAACCGTAATTCACTGCGTATTCATAAATGTTTTAGAAAACTCACTATTTTCAAAAACTAATTTGCCAAGTTTCTTCCGCATTTTCTACAGGTTAACCATATCATTGAAATGCAAACTAATTAAAAACACATATCAGTAAAAAAAAACTACCTCAAAAAAGACTGTCGTTACATAATAAAAGTGGGTAATTGACACCTTAATCATTATGTTTTTGCTGATAGTCATCATCCAAAAAGAAGATAAGTGGCAAAAACTCATTCTCTCCTCTATTCCAATAAACATTCAAAAAATTTACGTTTCTTTCTTTTTTTCATTTCAAATGTTCGTTTCCGGAGTATATTTGATTCAAGTAATGACATCTCCTGAAGGTTTTTTTTTTCGTTTATTTTTTGTTTACACTTTTGTTTAAAATAAATGGGTACTTCAAAAAAAAAAAGTAAGAGACCACTACTAATGAAATAACCATCAAAAAAGAAAAACAACGAAGTAGTTTTAATGCTTTTTTTCTGTTTCGTTTAAGTGCTTGTTTTGTTTCTTGAAGAAATTGTATTTTCGAATAATGCGAACTCACTCTCATTGTAAAAAAAAAAAAAAAAATGTTTTAAATGGAATGTTGTTTTTGTATCGTTTTATATAAAAAAAATATTTGAATAAAATATGTCGATTTTTCTAATGAAGTTTTCAAAAAAAAAGTAGTATAAATAAAATGTTAAATTAAAATGTCGAGAAAAAATTATATTAATTAAATTCTGTATTTCTTTATAATTTATTAACTAATTTTTTCTTCGTCACTTAAACATGCTGTTTTCTTCTTTCTAAATGTGTAGAGACTATTTAAAAATATCGTTCTTTTGTTTGTGTTTTTTAATTTTAATTTTGGTGTTCAAAACTTTATTTTCGAGCTAAATGCTCTGGTTGACTATTTTATTTACACGAATGAATTTTGAGTAGAAGCAATGCTAAGTGACATATTTTGTTGCAAGCTTACTTATTTGCGTTAAAAGTTTAGAGTGGAAGCTAAATTATTATTTACATTGCAATCTAAAAATAATAAGAATGTAGTTTCAGTAAAAAATACGGTTAACATTTTTAATTTAAGAAAAATTGAATGGACGTAAACCACATCATATGATCCTTTTAATTCAAAAGGGTACCTTGAAATTATGTTGGAGAAACTTAGTTAACTGGGAAGTACATGCTCATTACATATACGGGGTTCATCTGTACATAATACGAGCTTGCTCGAAGTTCTGTTGCTAACCTTTTATTTGACTAAAGGCCAAAATAACATGGCATGCTGGGCTATATTGTAGATAAATTCGAAAGCTGGAACTAGCACCCGAAAACTGCACTACAAACAAGACATTCATAAAATAAAACAGAACACGAAACGAAAAATTTGTAACACGAAAAATGTGTGCTTAGCCCAATTGTAATAAAAAATGTTGAACCCCTTGCTCATAAAATTCACACATTACATATAAGCTGTAAAACACCATATTAATACAAATATAAACTAAATATTTATAATAGCAAAATACATCACCCTAAGCCAACATTATTAGTGTTATTAAAAAAAGTATTAAATTGAAAGAGATATTTCTTCATAGATTTTCTATATTTCTTGAAACATTGAAATTTTAAATTCTATCTGGATCCAAGCCTAATTTTAGTCATAGACTTCTTGTTCACTGTTCAGCTGCTAAAACATGCAGAATCAATATACGTACCCCCGTTCGCCGTACAAGCTGTCTGTGTCATGCTGTTTCCTTTTTGCATCCAACTGCCTTTTTATGTACGATATTTTTGTTTTATTTATTTTACTCACCCTTTTTCGAACAGCTCGAGTCGATAGAAAGAACTAAAAAGAGGAGTTGCTCTGCTATAAATCAATACAGTGCATCAAAAATTGTTAAGTTCTTGTTTGTTTTTCCAAAAAAATGTGTACTAGTTTTATATAACTTATAAAATATAAGAAAATTTCATTTTTGTAAGCATGAAAGTTTACATAAAATATAATGCTTGTATATATTAGTTTAAAAAATACAAATTAAAAAGATTTTGTAACGGTGCAATGTCTTACGCATTTTTTTTAAAAAATCATATGTATTAAAAACAATGTTGAGACAGAAAATATTATGGATTGGATTTTGAAGCATATAAATATTTGTTAAAATAATTTAAGACGTTATGTGATTTTACATTTGAGTCTGTGCTTTTCAGATAAATAAACACATTTATTTTCACGAAAATATATCTGAAAATTACATCATATTTTATATTTTGTAGATAAAACAAATATGTGCCTAAAAATACTTCCATCTTTCCTTATTTTGTGTTTGTCTTATCAGAAAGACGAATTTTTTCAGATCTTCTTTATTGTATCATTTATTGAAAATTTAATTCCATGATACATTTTGTAACAAATATTTTTTAGACAGTTTAATATGTGTTATACTATTTAAAAAATAATAAATTGTTCAATTTAGAAAAAACAAAAAAAAAATCAACCAAGAGAAACCAACGAAAACTAACTTATGTTGCATTGTTGCCATTTTTAAACTAACTTCCTAAAAATACTATGTAATTATAACTATATAATAACTTTTAGTGTCCTTCAAACAAGAAATTGTTTAGGGAAAGTTTTAGAAATTAATCAAATAATCTACTCAAGAACTACAATTGATTTCCCTACAATTCTATGTTACTATTTCTTAGTTAAAAATACAAGCCAAAACAATAGTCAATAATATTTATTTAAAAAAAAATCATTTAAAAAGCTCCACACGTCTTCTTTCAGAAAACCAATTATTGAAGTCACATTTATAATTAAAATGCATTGTATAGTCATTCTAGTTATGAAAAAGCATGGCGTAAATATTGAGAAACGACCAAAATTGCCTCCAGATAAATTAACCCAGTTCATAAATAGATATCGTTCATTTTCATCGTTCTCCGGAATCACAAAACCATGAATACTCATTATAAGTAAACTCCTGATAAACCCTGTATCCATCGCCTAAGTATCGGAATTCGATGACTAACAATAAAGAAAAGGCACAGCTCGCCTTGATCAAATATATATTCATCGCTGTGTGAAACTATTGGTAAGAGAAAGCTATCTTCTCCTTGCCATTGTAATGGGACTTTCCCTTTCTATTTTTCCTGCTCAGAGAGCGTCTTAAAATATTTTAATTTATATCGATAATATGATGAGGTTGCGTGAGACCCCAGAGCCATATTTATTAACGAAACATTGACGTTTCTTGGAGTTGTGCGGTAGTTTTAATTACGTTTTTATGTTTTCAAGATTTTTCCGATTTGTTGTTAAAATTTCATTTGATTGAATAGTTATTTAAAATACAGTTGTATATGTATCATTTAATCCGTTAACAATAAGCTTATGTGTATTGCTTAACATAAAATCCTTTTAGCTAATTTGGAGCGTTTTTGCTAATTTGGCGAGGAAAATATCTAGCTACAAACACAAACAGTCAGCTCTAGTACGATGACCTTCGCACAACTACACAAATTATTTTTAATTTTTTTTTTCTCATTTGCCTTTTTTTTGTAACAACTTTGTGAGTTTGGCAATTTATTTGGCAAAAATGTAGACATAAAACCCTAAAATGCAGCTCTAGTGTAATGACCTTGAACGACCTTCGGTGACTCACAATAAAGAAAAGGCACAGCGAGCCTTGATCAAATATATATTCATCGCTGTGTGAAACTATTGGTAAGAGAAAGCTATATTTTCCTTGCCATTATTGTAATGGGACTTTCGCTTTCTATTTTTCCCGCTCAGAGAGCGTCTTAAAATATTTTAATTTATATCGATATTATGATGAGGTTGCGTGAGACCCCTGAGCCATATTTATTAACGAAACATTGACGTTTCCTGGAGTTGTGCGGCAGTTTTAATTACGTTTTTATGTTTTCAAGAGTTTTCCGATTTGTTGTTAAAATATCATCTGATTGAATAGTTATTTAAAATACAGTTGTAGTGTGTAATGTTTGTTTGTTCCCAAAAATTTCGTTATAAAATCCCATTTATCTCTTGACTAAAATCATTGCACATCATTATTTAAAACATAAATTTTCATACCATAGTAGCATTATGCAGAATTGCGTTGCTATTTAACAAATAAATATATTTTATGTTGCTTATTTTTTTTTCAAACAGTTTATCATAAACTGAAAGTATTTTTAATTGAAACAATTAATTTAAACAGTATAATATCATGTCTGGGAAAGGTGTTTCTATTTTAAATTATATATCTAATTAAAAAAAGCTCTTGAATAAATCCTTTTCTTAGTCCTAGTTGCTTATTTATTTTTAGTTAAAGCACATTTGTTTACTTCAAAAATTACAAAAACTGAAATTATTAATCATTTTTTGAAAATTATCATACCTTTTTTTCTTTATTAAAAAAAATCTCTGTTTGCCGTAAAACAATAGTGAATGCTGTTATATTAGTATTAAAAGCTGTATTAATTAGCGTTGTAAACGGCACTTATATTACGGTCATATATTATAATTATTTTTAATTTAAATTTTTCTCATGTATATTTAGTTGAACATAATAGTCAAACAAAATTTCCTCTAAATTTGTAAAACTAAAGTTGTTTTAAATTAAAAAAAATATTTACAAAATGTAAACAAAAGTTACGTTAGCCTAATATTTTAAAAATTTTAAGATGAAATTTTCAATTTTAAGATGTATACAGAAACGTAATACGCAATTTGTTAAATACATGTTTATTCTACTCTTAAATCAGTTACTGTATACAAGATAGCATAGGGTACTTGGCTATAATTGTTTAGAAAGCTTTTATATTTCAAGTAGAAATAAAATAAATGTATGTACGTTTTTAAAAACTATGTAGTTACATGCGAACATTAATTAGTTTCATACGAAACATAAATACATTATCTAAATTATTATATTCAAACGTAATAGAATATTGCCGAATTTTAAAATAATGAGTCTTAAAAAAAGCTAAATTCATTATTAACACGTTTCTTTTTACTGTATATTTTAAAATTGATGTGAATCAATATCATAAACCAATTACATGTAGTGTTCTAGATAAATTTATAGAAAATTGATTCCATATTTTTATTTATAGGTTGATCCAATGAAATACTCTTGCTGTAAATCTCTCATCTGACTAAAAGCAGATAGGATAAAATACGTTTTTGAAGAAGGTAGAAGAGATATCCATAGTATCTTACATCGCATAAAATCTTTAAATCCAAGATTTTAAGTAAGTTTGGCTTTGTATACAACATCAAACATATGGGCTTACGTCTTTAAATAAATATTATAAAATGTTGTATAGAAACAAGTATTTATATTGTGTGAATTGAAACAAGTTATACCCCCCAAAAAAACTTTTATCTTTTTTTTTTTAAATTGCCTTCATATCCATGCAAAAATAACCATATAATTCAACAATCATTCTTTAATAATAGTTTATCTACAGAATGCTATATACGCATGTAAATAGCTTTTAAAGAAAATTTCCCTTCCAAAATATACTTCTCTCATGACATTCAATAAATTCTACATTTAATTTAGCCCTAACTATAACACATATATTTTAAATAATGAAGACAGTACAAAATAAAATGTTTACGAACATTGATACAAAGTTCTTAGAATTTGAAAAAAAAAATGATGGAACATCAAACCTGTATCCGTATATAAAACTTAACAATTATTTATTAATAAATCTATTTTGTAGGACGATTACAAATCCTATTAATCATCATCAGAATATGAATCATGGCAAACTTCTTATATGATCCATTAAATCAAATTGTTTTTATGGTATTAAAGAACAATTTATACTGTTCACACTTGGGTTTTTGTTGTACCCACCCCATAAAGAATTCCTTGGCTACCGTCCAGAATAGTCCCAGCAGACAGTTAGCGCAAAGACAAATTGGCTGGAGAGCTTTTTTCACTTATTTTTTTTACGTTGACAGGTAATCAGGTTACGTTGACAGGTAATTTAGACAACAAGTAAAATCCTTTTATAGATATTATATAAAAAATTTAAATGTTTAAGGGCAAATTCTACAGTGTTGTTTAAAAATCATTATTTTAAACAGTAAGTTTGAAAATCATTATTTTAAAGAGTTATTAGATTCAAATAAGGTACACTCTTAAAACAAGAGAGTGGATTTGAACTCAGTCTGAGTTAATTTCACTCCTCCAGACTGGAAAATGCACTTACCCGGAAGGAGTGGATTCTTTGTGTGTTAAACCAACGACAGGATCACTCCAAACGAGTGATTTCAAGTCAGCCTGAGCTAATATTCAATCCTTTCCAGTTTCGAAAATGCACTTCTCCAACTGGAGTGGATTTCACTCTTTTGTTTTAAGAGTGTATACCATTTTATATCATGTTTCTACTGTAAAAAAAAACAAGTAATATAGGTGCAGATATCTACCTATTGTACTATTTTTCGTTGAAGAAAATGTTCTTATATATTACGAGACATCTTTTTATTACGGACAGCACAAAAGTACAAGACATAACGGTAGAAATTCTGCATGGTTAGGACAAACGATGTTTAGCAGTCACAATCCTTAGCTAGTTCTGACAAAAATCTGTCAACAAGGCGAACACTCATTTTTAAAAATTCTTTTTATATCACTTCAGTTCAAAAAATACAGTAATTACGAAAAATTTAATAATTATTTACAAGAAAGTCACGTCATTACACTTCATTGAAGTTGTTTTTTTAAATGATTATAATTATTCAATTTTGATTTTTGAAATTGAAATTGACGAAAACGTACATTAATCAAAGCTACATTGCATATAGCTTCAACTTAGAAAATTGTGCTTGGCTAACCTTTTGTTACAAATACAAAACTTTAAAATTTATATATTTTCTTGTACTGACATAATGCATAATAATATCAGATACTGTGTTCGCCTTTAATCTCTTAGGAAAAGTCAAGGTATTCCTGTTCCAAATCCTATCTTTCCGCCATCTTTGTGTTGGATAAAAAATGTTCCCCCTCGACAATTGTCAGAAGTCGAAGCAGCAGATAAAATCCGCATCTAGGTTATTGGTTTGACAAAAAATAATTATTATTGAATTATTGATTTTAGTCAACCTCGTATCAGTTTAAAATTCTGTTAGTAGTACTAATATTATAAAATATATTTGTTTGTCATAAATAAGAAAAACTACAGCCATTTGGATTTTTTTAATAAATGTGTGCTATTTGTTTTTTTTTGCTGCCATTTAACAACAGAGAAATACCCAAATGTTATAAAACTTGCTATTTTGAATTTAAAATATTTTTAAAACAATACTCGAATGACTTGAATAATTTTCTTAGCATAACCTTTGTTGTCGTAACAGATTAGTATACAATGGAACTCCAAAATGCGACTCAATTGAGAGAGGTTTCCATATGAAAAAAAAATCAGAAAAACGGATTTTTAAGAAAATGTGGACATTCTGATTACATATCTTTATCTGTCAAAACTAAGTAATAAAAAACTTTATTAGATCAAAGCATCTTAAAATCATCAAAGATCATAGAATCTTTTTTGAAATTTTAACATGTTTTGCACTCAAAAAATAATGTTAAACTTTTGGATGAAGAGATGGAAGATTGAGTGGAGTTCTGACAGATAAACGGAGTCCAGAAAATTATAGTTCTAATGTAATTGTAGTTTTTAAACTTATTTCTTTCTACAAAAGCTACACACATGCATTTATACTATTTCACATACATGTGTATCAAACAAATATTACTTCTTCTGGGGAGAGAATTTTTCATTCTTCGATGAACGATTCGAAAAGGGGGGACCCATGGAAGAAAGTGATGGAGACAGATCTGAGAGAGGACATGAAAGGAAAAATGACGAATGGCTGTAGAATCACGAATGGAAGATGAGGAAAGGGAAGACAGATCGGTGACTTTTTCACCAAAAAAAAAAGCAAATCGCATAAAAATTGGGTGAGCTTTGGGGACAGGACTCGGGGGTGAATAACGAGTTGGAAGTTGTGTACGGACAATTGAACGTACACTTCATGGGCTGAGTCTGCGTGTATGATCTTATGGTACATTTCTGTAGTCATATTTACACAAATCCTACTTAAATTAGCCTCAAATAATATACACATTTTAGCGCATAATTCATGAATGTACGTTGAAAAAGTAATGTTTATTATTGGTGAAAATAGTTTTATTTGGTAAAAGTTGGGATGTCTCGCAGATCCTAATTCTTCAGAATAGTACAAAAGCCAATTATCATGCAACAAAATTTATTTTTCCAAGAATCAACGTTGTTTTACTTATGTATCTTTATTCAACTAATGTGTATTATTATGATCTTCATCTTTAACTGCTTACTACTTACTTATGTAACAGAGTAAATAATAATTTTATAAATGCAAGGATAATATATGATAGGACACAGTGAAAAAAACTATGGCCAAAAACTAATCTTATACTTTTAATATTTCTCATAATTTAGTTTTCAAGTATGTACTTTTTTTTATAACAGCAGTATTACGTTGGAATTAAGTTTCTAATTCACTAATATCTTTTAGTTTTTAATTGTACAGTCATACATGTATTGCAAATGAATGGATTTCAGATAAAACTAATCCAGACATTTCGCTGACATTTTTTACCTAAAACACCACAGCACGATCCTGGCATTTTTCGTTAAAAAAAACTATATACTTTAATTGAGACCGCAATTTTTACAAATGTGAAACATAGATAAAAATAAATCTACTCCATGTAACCAAATACATTAATCTTCATCACCTTGCAAGTTACGATCCGATAACAGAAAGTAAGAAAAATCGATTTTTATCAATCCGTAATAAGTAAACGTCAGGAACTTCTCTTTGGTATAGGAAGTTACATTCCAACGAAAAAAAAATCGAATACAATACCATCGTCTAAACAATCGAGACCGGAATCTATATACGTTCGATTCTTTGAAAGGCAGAGATATAAGGAGAACTCGATCTATCCTAGATTGTTTCCGTGACATAGAAAATAACATCTGAGCAAATATCCTGAAAGCAGATAGAAAGTTCTCAAGTGATTGGCAATATCAATCTAGGTTTTTACATAAAAGAAAATTGTATCTAAAATGGTATTTATTTTCCATCGATGATATTTGTACTAAATATTGATGCGCGTGTATTAATTGATTTCCTATCTATTTATTGTTTAAATTAAAATTAATACTGCGCCATTCAGCTATGAATATGAATATCAATATTTATCTTAAATATGGGCTGAATTAAAAAGACATAATTAAAAAATTAAATACAATGATTTAAAATCCTTATTATGAGAATCTATATTTTAAAATACTTAGAATTACATAAAACAATGAATAAATATTGTTAAAACAAAATATCAAATTATACAACAACAAAAAAACTTTAATAAAATGTTCCTACTTTACCGTTACTCTGAGATTTCACAGAAATACTTCATCTTTCTGGCTTCAATACATGTGTCTCCAACACTTACTTTTAAAACAGGTATCATTGTATAAAATTCTGATTCGTTAATGACAAGTCTGGTGATTGTTGCTTTTGATTATCCTAATTTCTTTTAACTTGCCTTAAAATTTATGATTCAGAACTTCTAATTAAAAAAAAACAAAAAAAAAATCAATATTTTATAAAAATTAATTCATCTAAATTCATACCTCAGACAACTCTACGGACACCAATGTTTACGACAGACACAACAACAATTATTTTGAAATTATATGATTTGTGCCATGGAATTCTAACATCTCACTTCAAGGATATCAAATAGTACTTTCAATGATGCAATAATACTATTATCTGCAACATCACAATAAATTTCAATATTCTTTAAAAAAGGATTTCCAACATACACATACATTAATTCTCCTCAAACTTCTCAACGACATACCCTTGGTTACCCCCGACGTCCCTTTACAAACTTATTACTTACGGTCTGGTCCTCATGGTTATGCAATGCATATCTGAAATGTGTCAGCAATTTACTGAACTTATTATCACGCTATTCTAAACACATAATACGAATACAATGTAAAATGTTTTAGTTTTTATTTTAACAAATAATGCTCAGTGTGGCATCTGAGTAAGAATTTAAAAATATTTGGACAAATCAATCAGGTAGATAATATTGGCTTTACAAAACAAATATTATCACACATTATGGATGGAAATAGTATAAGATAAACAATTTAAAGTATTTTTTGTGAAATAAGAATATTTATCTTTTAATTTGTAAAGAAATGTATCAATATGCCAAGCGATCTAGATTTCGAATTAATTACACATCCAAGACTGTTTACATGTACAGACTGTTAATGAAATTCGTAATTATGTGTCTATATTTGAATACATGGAACGAATTAATTCTGACAATTTAATTTCGTTCTTCACATTTTCTCAAATATTATTTGAATACTTCCATGTTAAGGAAAAAGTATAAAAGTATTAAGTATAAAAGTAAATATAAATTCAAACATATCCATTACCTAATGGGCTCATTACCATACAGATTAGAAGCTTTTTTTTTCATCTACGAAAAGTTAAATAATTAGTATTGACAGGTCTTGCTGAATTTATTATGTGCAGTGCAAACATAAATCCAAAAATGAAAACTACGCAGGCAGCTAATTATTTTCGATACTTATAATCGAGAAAAAAAGACGTCGATGAATTAAATGCAGTCATTAGTTTACTTATATTCGATATTCTTTTAAAGAAATATAGTTACTTTTTTTTTCGTTGAAATATTCTTTCGAACACAAACACTGTTATCATTGGAAAATGCTTATATTTATAAATTAATTAGTTTAATTAACCAGTATGTCATTCAAATGAAAAAAATAGGTATTTTTTAGTTTTATCATATAAATTTATTCGTAAGATATTTAAATATTCAAATTGTGTAACCATCCCTTTAAAACAGCTTCTAGTTGAAGGAGTTATTAAAAAATATATGTTATTTTATCAAATTAAATTTAAGAAAAAAATATATTCTTTAGAAAAAATAATAAATTATTAACCTAATATTTTGTTAATTTTAGACAGCAGATATTTAAAAGGAATTGTCTCTGATATGATGTATGCCACCTTAAACACACACACACACACATTACATTAATTTTAACAATTCACTGAAAGAGTCACTGTAAATATGTAATAAAAATTCAGAGTAAATTTTACTATTGAATATTTACCAGTATTTTTCCTCAGCATAAACAAGCAATTTTTGTTTTATTGTTTGTAAGGTTTAAGGGGATACTTTATTATGTGTAACCATTGAATGGAGAGATAACCACAAATTTGAATAAATCTTCCATAAATCTGCATGATTAAATTTCTTTTTTTCTGTTAAAGATTAAATTGTCCAACAAATGTTAACGATTTTATGCAATCCATTTTAAAAATAATTTTTTATAATTTTTAATTTACATTAAAAAAACACAATACCTTGAAGAAAAGTAATACCAATTTGCACCATGCTCAAAAGAGTGTTTCGTGACCAAAAACTTGCTATGCATCTTTTTCTCTCGAGCCATTTAAATTACTATTTAACCACCCAAAATAAACAAATATTCTCACCCTAGCTATTCCCATAACAAAAGCGCTGCCACCCAGCCGTCCTAATAAATGGCGTGAAATTCTAGGGACAAAGCCCTTCTGATAGCTTCCTGCAGTGAGGAGCCCATTGTGTAGCTGATGGGAACACATCCGCTGGAAAAGCAGACGATTCGGTATTCCTTACATACTGGTGGCAACAGCTCGGATGCGGAAGGTGAATTTAACCTCGTTGTGCGTATGAAAGCGAGGCATTTAAAGTTCTTTTTGATGGTCGCCACTTTAAAAGTGCTTTATGACATTTCTAATGGTGAATATGTTAGGTTGTTTTGTTGTCTAGTGTTTGGTTTATATTTTAGGTGATTTAGTGTGATATTAAAAGTAACCGGGGTAAATGCATAATATTAATGAATTATATTTTGTTTAATGGATAACTACAGTAAAGTAGTTAACGCTTCTTTGTCTTACTTTTTAAGTTAATAGATATCAATGTGTGATGAAATCAATTTTAAAAATAATCCAATCATATTAATAATCACCATAATTCTCATAATAATATAATTAAAGTATTTTAAAAGTAGTCTTTTGGTTCCGAGAACTGCAGAATAGTCAAAAAGTGGTAAACACACTTAAAAACTAACCCTGTAGGCGATAAATATGCAAGCAAAACGCGTGAAAATCATTGTCAGTTTGCACATACGCAAGCCCAGCATTCCACATGTCCTTAGTTTCAAAACCTTAAATTTTAAACATTTATTTTATCAAGAGCTGTTTTAGAATCTCGGTAAATAAATGCCACTGCAATACTTCTATACGATATTTTATACTTATCAAGTTCATGTCTCGAATATATATATATATATTCTCAACCCAGAAATATGCCTAACAAATGCTGCATTACGCTCGACATGTTGATTCTGCCATAATAACGACCGAAGCTTCAGCAGTACATTCCAACACAGACTCTAGAGACAGCCCTAATGGGCAAGCTCATACCCATAAACTCAAGTCATGACTCAACGGTCAAATGTAAATACATTTTTCAAATAGCTTCTTCCATTCCCAAATAGCACAAACCTTTCCAAATCCCTATTCCCTTAAGGTTTCGGTAATGTCAGATTTCATTTGTTCCCGTTTACCTTACGAAGGCTTTGATCTGGTGGCATCGTATGTATAAGGTTGTGCCTTATTTTCATGCGTGCCGCTTTGAATTTATCTCTCTGTTGCTCTTGAATGGGAGTGAATACAAAAGGAATTTAAGCTCAGGTGAAGGCTCAGAAAAATGCGTTGACGGATCAGATAATGAGGTATTGAACGCGTTTTGTACCTTTAGTTTGAATAGATTGGGCATATAATCCTTAAGGTTTTTTTTTTGTCTAAATTCATTTTAATAATTTGATTTTAATAATTATTAAATATCTGTTTTCAAAAAATCGACGTTAAGTATTGGATAAGATACACTGTTAAAAATTTTGTTAAATAAAATAAAAGAACATTTGTGGAAAAAAAATAGTATTTTGTATCACTATTTCCAACAGTTTGAATTTAATAAATATTTAATTATCATTCCAAAGATCATTACATAAATATTGTTAAGAACTATTTTCTGTAATAATTTAAAACAAGAGAACTGAGCAAAATGATTTTTCCATGGAGTTATTTAAAAAAAAAAAATTAATATAACTTGAGTATTTTTTACTTTGTTTAAATGTTATGGGAGAGTTCCCCAAACGGGATAGCTTTTCTATTATTCGCCTTATTTCTTATATTCTTATTTTGTACAAGATATACATTCCAAAGCTAGATGTCATTAAAAAGCAAATTGTCAACACTTAAAATACTTTTGTCACATTTGTTCAATAATATTAATATGTGAAAGATAGTGGTTTCACAAAGTCTGTTTTACCCTAACTTGCAAGGGTGGATAAAACGGAATAGGGATTTATGTGTTAATAGGATTTTGCTGATTTGACTGTTAATTTAGATTCTGAAGCAAAAACAATTTACGTTTCTATAAGAAGAAACTTTTTAATTGTCAATTTGAAAAATTACATAATATAAAAATCGCATACAAATGTGTCGTCTTCTTCACTGCTCTGGAACAGTCTTCTGGGCCCATCAATGACAGCTCGAGCATTGCACCCAGCCTTCTAAAGATTTCGGTTCAAGATGCAGAGCATTGCGAAAAATGCATGATTCATCTTTTACAGCTTCATCTTCTGAAGACGACGATGTCCAACCTTGGCTAACTGATGATTTTGTTTTAGGTTTAATCATGTAATGTCCATTTCCCTCGATTTCTACAAACGATGATAGTGGGTTTTTTTTCAGGTTCAGAGTAACATTTTTTTAACTTTATCTGCTGTTTTGCATCTCCACTTGGTTTTCTTTTATGCCTTGTTTGTTTTCTCTACGGAATATTCAAGACATTTGAATTTGCCAGCCATTTTTTTCTGCTTTTTAGTTTTTTCTCGTTTTTTTTTAAGCTCTTCTTATTCCAACTCAAGTTTATATGGGTGTCCGGTTATAATTGGTGTATTCCCTCTACTCTTATCGTGTTTATTTTGAGGTATTTTTCCAATCACTTGTAGTGAAGGTAGAATTTCTTTGGGTGATATAGAAAATGGCAGTGAAGGACGATAGTATACTAGCCCAAGTTTGTGGTTTCCTGTTCAAGTCATCGAGTTACTAAGGGGTGGAGGAAGCTAGTCTACGGAAAACTTCGGCGGCACGCGTCCCAGAACCTATCACGTGACTCGTAGAAAAAGGTAGTACTATTTGGCACTGAATCTCCTTTTCTTGGCGAGAATCAGTTACTTTCAGGCGCCTGAATGAAGTTTTTCACGCACAGCGCCTATCGGAATGATTACAAATGCGTGTATTGCTAAGTATTTCAATTAAGCGTCTTTCGAAATTTGATTTCAAACACGAAATCAGTACCGAATACCATTATATAACTTATTAATCTAAAAATATCATACTATAAGTTATTATAGTTGAGGAAAACGCAATTTTATTTCCCAAAAAATCTCGCGTTTTCAAGTCATTTTTCTGCACTTTACTTTTTTTTCTTCATTTTTTTAAGGCAGTTTTGACAAAAATCAACAGTAATATTTATAAATGGGGTCTTTACAAAGATGGAACGACAAGTTAGCATTTAGAGGGTTTTGGTTTGAAATTATAAAAAACTATTTATGTAGTTTTTAAGGCAGTTTGCCAAAGTTAATTATACGATGTAAAAAAAAGGAAGTCTTCTAAAGCGTGGTACATAATAATGCAAGTTCTATTGATAACATTTCTGATTAAATTAAAAGCAAATTTAAATAACCTGAAAATTAAGTGTATTTCCTATATGTAATGGAGCTTCTTAAGCACCTTGCTACATCAAATATGGTTTATTTTGCATGTTATTATAACAGTTTGATTTAGAAATTAAACTATTAATGGGATATTTTTTCTATCACATTTCTTACATATATATATTTGGAAACGATTTTTTAAAAAGAAATGTTAAAAATAATTTGTTTTGATTGATATTATAAACATTGATGAGTAACTGCAACAAAATTAAATTGCATATAAATTACTTTTTATTTTCCTTAGACATAATCTCCTTTAATTTCTATTTTTCTTTTCAAAAACAATATAATTCTACATCATTTCAGACAAAATTAGTTCAACAAACGACTTTGCATTCACAAATACTAGTTTATTACTAATGTATATTCAAACTATTCCAAACAATTTTTTTTGAAAAATATGGAAATAATATTTTGTCATTCAATAAAATCTTTTAAATAATTAATGGTAAAATTTTTATGATGCCTCCAAGCTTGGAAATATTAAAGGAACAAGGAACAAGGAAAGAAACTTGGAATTATTACTTTAAGAAACTATTAAATAATCATCCATTTCAATAATAAACATAATTAAACAACAATATTATAGTTTTGTTCTAGTTCATTTACAGAGCAAGTATCCAGTGCTAAGTACAAAATCGTATTATAAAAAATATAACTGCAATATAAAGTAGATATAACGGTCCTTACCTGTGAAACGTTACATTACTTCCTTTTAAAAAAGTTTGGTGGCGGTTAAAAGCATAAAAGGCTTCACAATCTGGAAATTTTTTATCACTAATGCACAGCAGAAATGTCTTTCAACCATCCGCCATTGAAATCCTATGTAGAAAAGATGTCGGGCGGAAAAAAGTAACATTTAGGTTTCTACGAGTCACGTGTCAAGGTCCTGTGCCTTCGCAGGGTTGCCAATGCTCCCTCCACCTCTTAATATCTCGATGGTTCAAGTGGACGGTTGGATAAGTCCTGCGTTTGTGCTAGTGTAATTGGTGCCCACGTCACTAGGTAATTCATTCAATACTATCTTTAGAGGTTGAGATAATTGCAACCTCTTATATGCTATGAACTTGAAGATCCTTCGTCCTTCAGGCTTCGTTTGCCTCTCGAAGGTGTAATGATTTAAAATAAAAATAAATTGTTGTAATTAATTACGCATTTTAATTCATTACTTATTTCAATTTAAATAACTGATACACAATGCCAAAACATTTATTGAAATGGTCGTGTAAAACATGACACACAAAAATTGTATCCCGTTTTGGACACCTCAAAAGTGTCCCGTTTTACGCGACCGTGATGCTTTTGACAACTTATATGGCTGTCGCTCGAACCGTTACTCACTAGCGATATTTAAATGCATGAAATTGTTCGTAAAAGAACTACGAACAAAACACATTACTTACCGGAATTGTTCCGAAGGCCAGAGAAGCACAAGGATAGTTGTCCTGCAGCCGAAAAAAGTAAAAAGTACGTAAAAAAACTTTAAAAAAATATATATATCTTTGCTAAAATCGTAGGAAGCGTTAAGAGATCAACTGAGAATGGTGTATTGGTGGTCTGGAATTAGTTTAGCCTTTGTAACGCGAGACAGCCCCACCAGCAAAGATCCGAGGTTCGTGAAACCAGGCCTTTTTTCAAAATGTGGTATTTGGTTCTGTTTGCTTCAACCATTTTATGGTGTATATACCAGAAGTTACGGATTTTTCACCAAAATTTGGTTCAACGTTGAATTAAAATTTTTAACACGGTAATTGATAAATAAGTAGGCTTTTAAGAAGTCAGTGATTTTTAATTAATATTATTTCTGGGTTGTTTTAATGGTATATAAAGTGGAATAGTAGATATTTAAATATTAAATAAAATGTCTTAACTTCATTGATTTACATAGTAGCACATACTATTGAGTAAAATACAGCATGTAACTTATATGATTAAATATACCTATTAATATTTAAAAAAATAATAAGATTTCACTTTTAACATTCATTTTCAAAATATTGAATTTTACAATCATTGAACAAAGATTAAATAGTTTAATCTTCAATTAGTAAACTTGTAACAAAAAAAAATGAAGATGTTTTACCACACTATTTTAAATTGTCATAAAAACAAAAGGGCAAAAACATTTTATTATACTTCAATTCAAAAATATGTGAAGTCACGGTACTAGCAAAGACAATATGCTATATATAGTCATTTTTTTTGTTACAAACTTGCATACTATCGATTTTAAGTTCACGTAGTATTCAAACATACGCCCCCAAACAACAGGAAACTACTTTCGAAAATTCAAATCGATTATTTGTTTCTTAAAGAACTGTCAGCTAAATGTCGAGCCCTTGAATTTATTTTTAATTTCTGGATAAAGACGTCTGCATTTCATCATTTTTCAAATTCAGACGTAACTGTTCAATCTTTTTAAATTGTTATGTTGATATAAATGAAAGTTGTTAAATGAAGTCTAGACAACTGCTTAGAATTTAAATTATCAAAAAAATTGTTTTGATAATGCTCAACTGCAGAAAAATATCTAGAAGTAACCTTCAAGAAAGAAATAGTTTTATGTTAAAGTAATTAATTTAGTATTGGAAGGTATAAATTTGTTAACTAATTTCAATAGAGGTTTAATTCATGTTAAATTAAATATTTCCAGAAAAAAATACATTTTATTGTAAACAAGCACCAGTAGCTTCAAAATGGTTTAGATGTGGAGTAAATATGTAATGTTCGTTTACATTTACAATTTGGCTTAGTAGGTTAAAAATTCCTTTAACATTTATCCAGTTTGGTTAATATAATATTTGAATTATTTTAAATAAATAACCAAAAGAAGGCTTTTTCATAAAAATCAATGTGTTTAAATCAAGACACGAATTTTCTAAGCTTAGCATAAACACTCTGCAGAATTATGTTTAAAGTTAGCTTTTTTAAAACGCGGAACTGCATCTAAAGATTTTTGGTTATAGAACATGCTCTGCATCATCAAATCCATTCGTAAAAGTTTCACAACAGCATATTTAAGGATTAGCTTAGTACATGCAGTTAGTTTGAAATATATCGTCCAGAAATTCAAGATGAATTCGATGAAAAAAAATATCACGAGCACGAAAGAAATCTAATTGACAAATCTTCTTTGAATACTGTAAATAAATACTCAAAATGAACTATTTTAAAGCATCTAACAGAATAATTTACTTACACTGCAAAAAAACTCATATTAAAAAATATTTCTTAATTTATTATTCACAGTGTGATAGAAAAAGTGTTTCCGTCCACCTAAGCAGTAAACTTACATATAATAACGAATTTATTGTGCGAAAAATTGCTTCACATGCAGTGATTGCTTGCTCTATTTTCTCAGTTAAAACGTTTAAAAGTGCATTTGTACTTTAAAAATCAACTATGTGCTGTAAAACAAACGCAACAACACTCTATACTAATATTATAAAATAACAGCAAAGTGTGCTGTAATTTTAGAGATTGTTTTTACAGTGTAGTACATTAAAAGAGCAGAAACCCAATCTAAATTAAACTCTCATTTAAGTTTTCACCTATATAAAATGATACAGATCCTTTAGCAAGTTAAACTGACTGCATTTCCAGATTTAGCAAACCAAAACCAGAAAAAATGGTGAATTCGAATTCTAAAAATATGGTGAAACATTTTGCATCATAGTCTTTGCAACTACTAGGAACTTGTTTGGTGAAACCAAGGCAGCAATAATTTATTGTTTCGAATCATATTTTTGTTGTTTTTATTGCTTTTTATTCATTCAACAAGTTTAAAGTATACTATTTAGACTATTTAATATTGATATTCAAATTTCTAGTTTGTCTTACTTTGATTCGCAACCTTTGACTTATCTCGGCTTTATTTAAAATAGATCCACCTTCAAACATAATCCAAATCCAACTCACATTGAAATTCGCATCTATATAAAAGGCCACATATCCTTTGGCAATTTCAACTGCCTGCCTATAAAGTATCTCAAATCCGTAATTAAAGCCGTAATATCCGATTATATTGCTTGGAAAGACAACCGTGTTTGCAAGGGAATGCGAAATACTATTCTCCACATACAAATTCCGCCTTGTCATTAGCATTGCTTGTGCAAGTGGCATCTTGTACATGGGATCGTATGGAATCCTATTATCTCTCTTAACCGTTTATTACAAAACAATGTTCGTATGAAACTTCAGCTCCCAGGACTGTCAAAGATAATTGAGCCGTTAGAATAAACGCCATTGGTTAAGAATTAATGAGACGGGCTCTGTGTGGATTGCATTATTGCAGCGTAAATTAATTTATTTACTGAATGTTTTGTTAGCGAAGATCAATTTGTTTGCTTAATAATTTAAATTAATGAAGTGATAATTAAGAAAAACTTTTTCAAGAGTCATTTTTGAATAGCTCTATGTTTATATTATTGTTTTTTCCCTTCATTATTACCATTTTAATTGTTAATATAATATTATTTTCACCATTATGTAATTGTTTCATTGTTATCATTTTTATATCTTTATAAAATACATAATAGGTTACGAGAATATTATTATTTTTTATAACAAACAAATATTTAATAAGTTAAAACTCTGTATTGTGTTCTGGAAATTTAATAATAAACTGTTAATTTAATAACTCTCTTTTATGTCAACTAATTAACTAACTTTAGTGGTTGTCTCTCTAATAGATTATAACATGTTTAGTCCCAATAACTAGTAAACTTTTTTTTTATTCTTTTGTAAACCAAATATTTATTATGTAGTACTCCAATTTTTATACTTAACTATTTTCCACATATGTATAATTTCGTATACATTTGTCATATGGGTTACAGGATGCATATAAAAACAGATGAAATAAAAATAATGTTATTCTAATCCAATTACGAAATATCTGAGAAAGCAATTCCTGTATTCAAAAAGTATTTGATGATATTGCTTAAGCATGTCAGCATCCCCACAAGTAAACCTCATTAGCTCATTAGTACATACATAACGATCCAACGTCACGAAAATCCTACAAAAACCATAAATACGTCTAATTACAGGTTGGTAAACTTACCAAAGAACACCAGCGATCACTTCTCAACCGCTTTGAAATGTCATAAGTTTCCTGTAATTCATAATAAGCGCTCTCTCGCTAACCGCTTTATAGATGTATAAGATAAGGGAACTATTCCAAAACGTTCCTGATAAAATATCCCTCTTCTCGAATGCACCTTATCTGTTAAGATAATATGGTTGGGAGGAAGTCGCCTTTTAAGTTGTAGCCGCAGGCGAAGCCATGAATCTTAAAAATATTTAGTTTTAAATGAAATATGAATTCCGGAATGAAAAGTTTCTGTCGTACGGAGTTTGTGTGCATTGGTGATGAGTTATGGGGAGATTTGGTTTCACAAAAGGTTAACTGCCACATAGTACTAGCATATTCTTTAAAATTACAGTATATTTTGAGGCTATTTTTTAAATTACAGTATAATGTTTTTTACAGGTAACTCACGTTTTCTTGACGTAAATAAACTTTTGAATAACTTACTACAATATCATATACAGTAATAGGGGTCGGTATCCAATCACTGCCAATGAAACAAACATTTCTGTTGGCACACAATATGTTATATATCATATGTAACTCGCAACACAGGGTGTTGGCATCACTTGTAAAATCACAATGTGATGGTATAATAGAGGAATTTTTTTACAGGGCACTCAACTCATTAAGAGTGCAATGATTATGAAAATATAAATACTCCTATGAATATATAAAGAACGTCAAAATTACGATTTATTCACAACAACGAAAGTAATTCATATACATTAAGATTCTTGATCCTAATAATGCAAACGTATAATTCATGTAATTCATTTTTACCATAATTGTTGGTTACATTGTTATTAAATCAACTTAACAATAAGTTTTAGAGAAAATTATTGGAAAATATTGCTTAACTTTTCTCACGCAAAATGAATTAGTCATAAATTTCGCTCTAATTAGGAAAATTTACATTTATTTAAAGGTTTATACAAACGCAATAAAAGTTATGTATTTGATCTGTTATAACTGTTAGAATAGTATGCATTAATTTTCTGCTTCAACGCGTTGGTGCCTCAAATAGATGCATCAAATATTATTTTAATGTATATATTCCTTCTTCCTAATAAGAACAAGTTTTAATAGTTATTGTTATCTGAAATTTAAAAATTTAAAAAACAATAAACATAATATAATTTTAAATAAATATATCATTGTTGATTAAAATTTTTAAGGCACATTTCCTGTTAGTTTACTCAGTTTTGATAAGATAAAATGATACGATATATATATTTTTTATTTTTTATTAATACTAAAAAAGAATGTTACCATAGAAATTAAAAAAAGAAAATGATAGCTAAAGCTAAAAATATTTAGTACAAGAAAGTATAACATGTACATCAACAGTAAATAATATAGTAATCCTCAGTTGTGTAACCGTTAAATTAAAAACTTTTTTGTCAGTATAAACATTATACTTATAAACTTTCTTATTTGCATTAGTTGTATTCAAAACAAATTCATCTGATGAATACCCTATAGAAAAGAGGCTACTTTAAAAATGTTCACAAAAGGACATTTTGTTTACGATCAACAAAAGAGCTTTATCTGACAGAATAGAATATGGTCGTGGAATCCAGGAATCTCATTGTCAGGCCTTGCTTCTTTTTCAGTTTCTTCAAAAAACAACAAAAGGACATGCACAAAAAATATAATTTACTCCTTCTTCTTCTTCTTCTTTTAAAACTCAAAACTCTTATACAAACTTCTTTTTGATTCAAAACAAAACGTGATTCATTTTTTTAACGATTTCTGTTTCTGCTTTACGCTGAAAGAAATTCAAGGAAATGTATCAGGCAATTAGTAACATCACATATCATTTAAAAGAAAAAATTTTTTTTGAAATAAAAATGAAGTGGTGATTGGAATTCCTAAAAAGGATTTTATTTTGATATTTCGGGATTGTCGGATTCAATTGTTAATATATATCTGCATGTATGTATGTCTGTCTACCAGTCTCTGCGTGTATGTATGCCTCTGCCTGTATGTATGTCTACATCCATCCATTTTCCCATTCATCTGCCTGTTTCTCTGTCTGTCTGATGGTGCATTTACCTATATGTATGTACGTAAGTATGTATGTATGATATATGTATGTATGTATGTATGTAAGTATGTATGTATGTATGTATGTATGTATGTATGTATGTATGTATGTATGTATGTATGTATGTATGTATGTATGTATGTATGTATGTACACTCTTAAAACAAGAGAGTGAATTCCACTCCAGTTAGAGAAGTGCATTTTCGACACTGGAAGGGAGTGAATATTAACTCAGACTGAGTTAAAATCACTCGTTTGGAGTGATCCTGTCGGAGGTTTAATGCACAAAGGATCCACTCCAAAAGGAGAAGTGCATTTTCCAGACTGGAGGAGTAAAAATCAATCAGACTGAGGTAAAATCGCTCGTTCGTTTTAAGAGTGTTTATATGTATGTAAGTCTATCTGCAGGTCTGTCTATATGTTGTCCATCTGTCTATCTATATGCTTATTCAATTATGTGTATAAATGTCTATTTATCTATCGACAATCTAATATTTAATTTAATAAGTAGAGTAACTTAACTTGGGGCAAATTATAAATCGAAAAGTAAAATTATTCTGCCCAACCTCAAGACATTCACTAAAATAAATCGACTTAAACTTTGTGAATTTTTAAGATAGATACACGAGCAGCTTTTATCGATGGCTCCGGGCAATTTGAATGTCACCGAAATCCAATCAAACCCCATCTGCTCGCCATGCAAATCGTAACCCTAATTCAAAAGCGAAACAAGAAAAGTGCGCGACTGCCCTTGCCGCCTCCTTTAAAAACTTCCCCGGGGCATCTTGAAACGCGTCTAGAAAACGATGTTAACGAACAGCATATTCTGTTGAAAGAACATGCTATTTGCCGCCCCGGTGGCGTAAACGTTAGGAAGCTAGCCTTTGGAGCTGCTGGGGTTGGGTTCGAATCCCGGTCAGGTATGGGTGTTGGATGTTTGTGACTGTCAATGAATGCTAATATTTGTATATGTGTTATTCCTTTCTTTGTGACTGTGAAAATTCCTTCTGTGTCTGTCCCACTTTACTAAAGCTTATAAGCGGTTCTCTGAACAAGCACACAAGCTGGAATATATAAGTAAATAACATACCATACCATAACATGCTATTTTCAATAAGTGCGAATCGTTATAAGAGTCGAAGATTATTAAAATGCCTGAGAGCTTCTGACTTTTTCGATTTGTAAAAACATGCATTTTAAATGTATTCCCATTTGTCGTACGAAGATTGTTACTGTTTTCTTGGAAGATTCAGTCATTAAAATCGTGGTACTCAACTATAACAGTTAAACATGCAAATCAAAATAACATTCTCTGAGGTACGTTGTATACGACAGATTTGGTAATGTTAAGAATTTTTTTTTTTTATTTAAGTAACCTCTCATAAACAAATAAATCGTAACTATATGAAACCGCTTTCCTGAATTTTAAGTTCATTTGTTTAGGTGGGCACTTTATCATTGTTACGAATGTCGTCTCATACATCATCTGCACACTTAAAAATATTCCAAAAGAACTAGTAGATATGCATATATGCTCCCCATACTCAATCAAATATGAAATGTAAAACCAACATATTTATAAGTATGCGATACTTCGTTGACTTTAATGCCATGGAAACTTGACGTACATGCATGAGCACAATTTTCATGTTTTTGTCGTTTTTGTTTGCGTAATGTACAATAATACCCTCTGAATTGTATGAGAATTAATGCAATACTAGCTTTTTTTAAGAAAAAATTGCAAGTGAAAGTGGTATTTAAACATTAACAAAATGAAACTAATAAACTTAATTAAATGACAACTGTTTCACAAAAAAACACGTTCAGAACATCAAAAGTGTCTCGCTCTTGACTTGCAATCGATCAATTCCAAGTTGAATGAGGGAACAAATCACAATTCTCATCGCGGTTCCTGTCTAACAACGCCAGAAAAGAGAAACAAGGGAGAGAGAACATAACACTAGAGACAAATAAAAATGATGAAGAAATAAAATAGTGGAAAGTAAAAGAAACTAAAATTGTTGAGGAATAAAACATAAAGAAGTAGTTTCTCAAGTGCCCGTCAGGGGAAGCCCGAGGCAATCATCAATTGAATCTTCGGAATAAGAGGTTAGATGTTGCCAACTTGATTGTAGAAGTATTTGAAATTTTTAACAACTTGGGCGAAGTACTCTTCCAATAGGTGTTAGCGCTTCAGAGGTGTTTTTTTACTATGTTACGTGTTTGATCTGGCTTATGTGTCTTGTTAAAATTTGCTTAAGGGTCTGGAAGAGAGGGAGTTCGTAGTGAGTTTTAAAAATATTTTCGAACTTTTGAATGTTAAATGAAATATTTTGTGATAACACTTGATTTTATTAAATTTAAAAAATTTCAAAGTTATTGCTGACGTTATTATTTTGTATTTTTAATGAACAATTGTAAATGGTAAAATTAAAAAAAAATACTTTTGTCAACATCTTTTTAAAATGTGTTTTACAGTAGTTCAACATACAAAGAAAATGTTTGTCAATACTTATTAAAGCGTATTTAGGTTGTGTTAATAGTACTGTTAATATTTATCCGCCTAAATAAACTGTTAAGTTTTAACTAGTCATACACTAAGGATACTTCAGCCTAAATAATTACAAGTAGTTCCATTACAAACAAAAAATATTACTGATAATATATTATTAATTTAATACATTAGGGTTGTCTAATTAAATCATTATTGCTTACAATTACACTTAATCACCTGTGGCAATAAACATATATTAAAGACGATTATTAAGAAGATATGACACATGAAAATGAGCTTACTGACTCAGTTTGTCAAAATGAACAACATAATGTATTGATAAAGGTAGTTGTTAATTCCATTAACCATTTTGTCAGTAATGTGTTAAATTGCTTAAACAAAATTTGAACCGCTGTTTACATTGCGCATTACTATTGTATTATTTATGCAATAACTCATATAATTTCGTGGAGAATAAGTACATCTTATTCATCAATGAAAGAATTCTATCAGGAAATGAAATACAGAAATCTTCTAAATTCTACAGTAAAATTTATTTTCACATGACTGGGCATATTTATATGCAATCATATATTACCCCATTATTCTCGATTATTTTTTCCTCCAAAACAGCAAGCATACTGATTTCTAGGAATACAACCTTCTTATCTGAAAAAAAAAGTAGGAATAAGGACGAAAATGAGGGGAATTCCTGCTTGTAATGCCCTTCCTTAAATGCATTTTTGAGGCCGCTCTTTGCGCAAAATGTAAAAGCGTACTGGAAATTTTCTCAAAAAGGAATAGGGGAGGCGAAAAAAATTAGGTTGCGGTCGGAAAAAGGAAGAAACACAAAGTAAAAGAAATCGAAAACAGATAGCAGAAGGAGGAGAATACGAGCAAAGAAAATAAACCGATATATATGACGATGAATACGATATTACGTATGAAAATCGCATTTGACAGGAATATTTGGTCGTGGATTTGCTTCTTTAATGCCTTTGAGCCCGATTATGATAAGATCAAAAAGCCATTTCCGTTTTCTTCCTCGCCCCTTTCACCTTATGAGTCTAGGAAGAAAAGGAGAATCTTCAAGTAAGAAATATTTTTATGTGGCTTGGAGAACACGCAGCAAACAAACAGAAATGTTTTTGCCTGCAATGTGGGTTCCTAAAGGGCACTTGCGTGTTTCTATCGATAACTTATAATTTGATACCGTGTTTTTTTAAGTTTAAAAGTATATTAAATAAGTTTTTTAAACGCTCAGAGTTTTATTAAACATTTTGATATTCTGTTATCACTATATTTTATTTTTAATCTGAAAGTTTTCTGGAGTTTTGTTAAAAAAACAAAGTCGGGCTGTCGCTTGAATCTGGGATTTGATTAAAAAAATAAACTAAATATTAATGTAAGCAAAATCTGTGTTTTTATGTTGGTTTTTGATGTCATCCGCCAAATAATGTAAAAATAACAAGCCGACTCATCAGTTAAGTTGCCGTAAAACGAAAAAATGAAATAGAACCAAAAAATGAAAAATGTTACATTCAGTATATCATTTACATCGGAGGATTTGTCCCGAAACCTGAAATTTCCGAAGCGATTGGAAACAATTTTCCAAAATAGTGATGTAACTTCATTCGCTCTTTTCAATTCGATTTTATTACGATAATCTAGAATAAGACATTTATATTTAAATTATTCAAAAGAAAGCATATTTCTCAATTTTTAAAATAAACAAGAAATATAATAGCAAATGAAATTAAATAGTATATATAATACATAAAATTATGTAAATATTTTGTAAAAAATATTTATTTTCAACTGGATTTTTTCCGAAATATGTTCTGTTTGTCGTAACTATTGTGTCACAAGCTCATTATTTGCTTACCAATCAATAATAATATAGTTCCTTCTAGATCCCTTCCTCTTATTTTGTGTGCACAATATACTCAAGCAAACCATTCTATTCATTGATAACCATCTCATCATTTTTTTTTACCTATCTTCTGAAGCGAATGGATTTTTTCAGAAATTTATTCTGTTTGTCGTAACCATTGTGTCACAAGCTCATTATTTGCTTACCAATCAATAATATTATAGTTTCTTCTGGATTCCTTCTTCTTATTTTGTATGCACAGCATACTCTAGTAAACCATTCTACTCATTGATAAAAATCTCATCAATTTTTTACCTACTAAATGAAGCATGATTTTGTTAACGCCAGACTATGTACTCTGGTTATATTGTCTGAGTTTTAAACGTAGACTTCATGTCTTCTTGCTTGATGAATTCGAAAAATTCATTTAAATATCGTGTTGTCATATTTTACAGTAAATGCAAGTTAAATTACCCTATTAGGTTCTCAATATCCATACATGGTAATCCATATAATATTTTTGTTAATATAAAATCATTTGTCTCGATAATCCATGAATGTCACTATTACACTGATAACGCTTGTTACACATTTTTTTTATTGTTATCAATAAGCTTTATAAAAAAGGATAACACTTAGCAACAATTTTTGAAAGGGTGAACGTAAATGCCATTGTTTTAAAAGTGATAATGGGCAATAAGGATTGCCTGAAAATTGCTACAAGCTTGGCATACGGAAAAGTACATGCAGTAAGAAACCTCTAGTAGTGAACTTCGGAAAAGTACATACAGTAAGAAACCTCTAGTAGTGAACTTCGGAAAAGTCACAGCACGAAGACTAAATAGTAAATAGCTCCGATGGTGCGTGGCATTGGCAAGTTGTGAGCATTGTGGCACGCGGCCAGTCGTACTCACCCATTGCCAGTGTGTACCTTTATAATGCAAATCACCATTGTATTTTAGATAAAAGAGCAATGGTCCGTACTCCATGCATTTCGGCGATGCTCACTCCATAGTACGGGTCATAAAGGGAAAGTTCATTCACTGTTTGTCTCCAATAGAGATATGGTACGGTATGGTACATATATATTCCAGAGTGTGTGCTTGTTCAGAGAACCACTTATGAGCTTTCGTCAAGTGGGGCGGACACAGAAAGAATTTTTACAGTCACAAAGAAAGGAATAACACATATACAAATAACAACATTTATTGACGGTCACAAACATCCATACCTGACCGGGATTTGAACCCGACCCCAGCAGCTTCAAAGGCCAGCATCCTAACGCTTAAGCCACCGGGGCGGCCCCGATAAAGATCTCAATATCCTTGGACTGCAACTTGATGTGCGTAAGGAGCGGGAGCCACTTGATGGTAGCTTAAATGTAGTGGACTGGAGTAGGCGTAGTTCAAATGATCTTACTGGATATTGCTTCTTATCATTACGAAAAGTAATGTCGTATATAAATTCCGAAATTAAAGCAACTGGTTACTGCTTCGATGCTGAAAGATCTTCCTACATAATTTCGGACTCAAGACATACTGATACGTTTTTGGATCGTTCATAAAGATATAAGTGCTAGACCAAAACTGTAAAGCCATTTTGAATTGCACTCTCAAAAAGGAATGCTCAAAAACGACGAAATTTTCAATAATTTTGACGATTCCGTTTACTGACAAATGCTCCGAGTTTTCGCTTCCTCAAAATGAGGAAATTTGAATCGTAATTTTTATGAGGATTTGAATGTCGTCTAATCTAAAGAAGTATTTCGTCGTTTTTGAGCATGTGAGTAAAACAATGAGATTCAGTTTCCTCAAAATCAAGATACGGAATCGGCAAATCCCGATGGTAAATGTGAGGATTCGCGCTTACTCAAAAGTCACGTGATAGTTTGACGAAACAATCCTCAAAATTAACGAAATAAGGCTTGATTCATGAATCGTCAAAAATGAGAGTGTTATTTCTGAGAGTGTGGGAATGATTTCTAGTTCACCAGATACGCTCAGTAGAATAATATGATTAGCCAGTTGTCCAAAGTATTTAAAAGCGTTGAGTTTATGCTTCTAAACTAAAAATAGTATAATTAAAATACGAAATACTCTTTGGATACTTTGCTATAATCTATTATTTGTTTTCCTTATATTAAGAAAATATGACTGACTCACCAAAAAAAATAATTTAGTGTAAAATTGCATGTTTTTTCTGACAGTAAATGAAGAAATTAAAACATTTTGGAAATAAATAAATCATAGCTAGACCTTTAAAATGTTAAGCTTTATTAACTTTGTTTAATTATCCAAGATATATCAGTTATCCTTTACTTTATTCGAATACTCTCCTTTATCATCTAGTTTATTATTATCAAGTATGAAGAAATTTTATTTGATATAAATGGTCACAAAAATAGGTTGTATTTGTCTCTTTTCATTCTTAGACTAATCTAATAAACTAAAAGAGATGGTTGTCAAGTACTATAACATCTCATATCATACAGAAAATAAATTGATAATTAACTTACGTATTTATTAAAAAAATGTGTTTTTACAATTTACAGATATTAAATTGTTATTAATGTATCTTTAAAGTAAATGGAAACGTATTTTTTTTTCATTTTGCACCTGCTTAACTAAATTAATTTGTGCAAAAAATAATTGTTAAAAAGCTAGGCACATGAATTTAATAAAAATTTTATATATTTAAAACACACATTTTGTTACAAAAAATAATTACCTTGTGTTAGCAGAAACAAGTTTAAAATAAAACAAAATTACTATTCATAATATACAAAAAAACAGAAGAAATTATGCTGCATATTTAATTAAAACTACAAAAGTGTATATTTACTTCAATTTTTACCTAACAACCATGCCAAAATATTCTTTGTTCTAAGATTTATTTTAAAATTCTATGAATAGCAATTTATTTACGGTTTGAGAATTTAATTTTTAGCTGCGAATTCTTTGTTATTTATGCAAATTCTATTTAATTACATATACATAAAAATATTCATATTCTTAAAAGGCATTTTCATAGGTTTTTACAAACCAGAGTTTTATATTTTGTAATACAAATATATAAATATGATTTTTTTTTGTGATTTTGGTTCATACGCATAAACTGTTACATATCTGGAAGATTTAACGCAAAGAACTACAATTGCATTTCTTTATTTAAAGATTTAATTGATTTATTTAATTTAGTTAATTTTTAGAAACAAATTCATGCATTTGAGTTTTAACTAAACAGAACCAAATAATTATTTTTATATAAAGTTTTCGTCATTTGATTCTTCTTTAGACTGGCCGAAATTCATTATGAAAATTACATTTTATAATCTTTAATATCCAATTTTAATTAAGATTTCAAAAACATGTACTTGTTATAGCCTTTATTCGTCAAAACTGAAACTCTCGTTTTTTCTCCAAAAATGTTTACGAAAATAAGAAAATTTTCTTGACATTTGAAAGTCTATTTTAAAAAAAATACCACATACGGTTACGTTCCAATGCAGTTGTTTTTCTACGCTGAAACTAATACATTAGAAATTAATATAAATATAAAACCTTAATATAACTGGCTAGAAAATGAAAAAAAAACTCTATTAATAATTTTAAATGATAAAAAAAGCATAATATGAAACTTACAAAATATTCATTAAAATGATAAGTAATTAATCACATATAAGGCCTAAGTACTTATGCATGAATTTAGTTTCGCATTAGAAGGGCTTTAATATGATCCCTTATCGTGAAATACATACCATGTACAAATCTATGGACTCGTGTAACACGCAACTCATGTACCACAAGATAGGTGCAGGATTTACTCTATTTCAAGGAAATTGTTTCTCATTGTACATGTTATTTTATAGTGCATATGAACTAAATTTAGTAAATTGTATATTAAAATTAGTTTATTACGTCACAATACTAATTATACCATATGTTTCTTTTTATTTAAACAGGTTATTTTATAGTGCATATGAACTAAATTTAGTGAATTGTGCATTAAAATTAATTTAATACGTCACAATACTAATTGTACCATATGTTTCTTTTTTTTTATTTAAACAGATTATTTTATAGTGCATATGAACTAAATTTAGTAAATTCTGTATTAAAATTAATTTATTACGTCACAATACTAATTGTACCATATGTTTCTTTTTATTTAAATTCGGTATTGCGTTAAAATGTTTTATTAAAATGTTTAGAAAGGTAGGTTATTTGAGCATTAGAACGTACAATATTTGGGTGCTACCCCCGATGTACTTTATCTTTGCGATTGTATCATAAATGAAGGGTTAAGTTGAAAATCTCACATTTTCCAAAGTATAACTAAGATATGGAGTCCTCACCATTTAATGAAAACTTCGTTCAATTGAGTTTACTATGATCAACTGTGTACCATATGTTTCTTTTTATTTAAATTCGGCATTGTGTTAAAAACTTTTATTAAAATGTTTAGAAAAGGTGGTTTTTTGAGCATTAGAACGTACAATATTTGGGTGCTACCCCCGATGTTCTTTAACTTTGCGATTGTATCATAAATGAAGGGTACAGTTGAAAATCTCACATTTTCCAAAGTATAACTAAGATATAGAGTCCTCACCATTTAATGAAAACTTCGTTCAATTGAGTTTACTATGATCAACAGTGTCCAAAGAATGACACGGCCCCTATATAGTTTGGTTATACTTTGGAGAATGATAGTTTAGCAAATGCACCATTTATATATAAAAATAATATTAGAAAGATACTACTCTAATATGGTGACCAATGAATTAAAGACATTTTAAGAATATTTACAATGTTTAATATAATAAAGTCACTGTTTAGGTTCTAGAACAAAAAAATATATATGCTTGGCCATCATCCATTAAAGACATTTTATGAATATTTACAATGTTTAATATAATAAAGTCACTGTTTGTGTTTAGGTTCTAGAACAAAAAAATATATCTGGTTAGCTATCATCCATTAAAAATTAAAGTAAAATATGTTCCAAAATGCAATGTTCGTAAAATTATGTCAGCGTTATGTCCTATCTCATTAGTAGGAACAGGTTGGAAAAAATATCATTATGTTACATAGTTAATCTCATCACACCACAATGGCGTCCCTCAGGGTCAGAGCACGCAGCCATTTGTCACTCCTTTAATCAGTGGCGGGCCCAGTGGCAAACTATGCTGCAGTAGGCGGGTAAACTGCAGTACCTAGACTGATGACTTGGGCCACTGTTGAACTAACTCACTAAGCTTAACACCTACAATAGAGTGTACAGAATGACTGTCTATTTCAGGGCAAAAATGGTCCAATCAATTATTGTTGTTACTGCAATTTACCTGAGCACGGAAGTATGGCTGAAGGTCTCTCCCAATTAAGGCGCTGTAAAATTGGACAGCTTTTCTAAAGGGCATTTTCTGAATTGTTGGAATTCTCCAAAGAGTAGACGAGAGGGGTTACGGTAAAACGGGTTAAAATCAAATTGGAGTCATTAGGGCTCCTCTGGTAGCTTTGCTTTGGTCCTAGCTGAATAATTAAAAGTGCCCTCTAATGGATGCTTACAGTGCCTTGCGATGTCAGCGGGTTTATTAGTGTAATGCGTTAAGTGGAAGCGTATGAGACTAAGATCCGTTTTAGAACAGAGTCTTAAGTGTTTTTGTGTTTATAATGAAGAAAAATGATCGACGTTTAATAGGCGTTTGAGTCACATCATATAAATATTCATCGTAAGATAGACGTCAAATTAAACATATAATTATCAGCAACACTCCTTAAGTAACAACAAAATATCAGTTAATAAATAACTTTCATTTTTTCTCTGTTGCTTTGTAAAACAAACAAGCTGTGATACATTTTTGTCATTGGTTTGACAGAAATTGCTTTATTAATGAGCATTAAACTTTAAATAATCTTCGAAAAATTATGTAATACCATCACACACCTTGTACCAAGTACAGTTAAAACTGTTAGAAGCTTATATCAATTTCTATGATGAAAAATTTCTAATGTAAGAACCAACTTTATTAATATTTTAAAATATCAAAAGAGATAAAGCAACCCTTAATTAAGTTTTAAAAAATAGAGAATTGGTTTAAATAAATAATTTCAATTTCACTACTTTTTTAAATCTTAAATTTGTCTTAATATTTTTTTATATATAAGCGTGCATAGTTTATGACAAAATAAATTTATTAGATGATAGTCAAAATCATTTTTAGGCAAAGTAACAAAACTATTTCAGACAAGTCTAATAACAACCTTACGCCAAATAAATTAAACTATTTATTACCAAAGTACAATATTTATGTATCACCAGCAGTATCCAATACCAGCTGATTCAATACCCTATTTCATGTTCTCCCATACATTGATAATAATCAAAATCCAAGCGACCGCAGTCAAATACAAACTAGTTGCTACTGTGTGACATTATTTTGCTTACAGCATTAATACAGTAATCCCTTTTGATCCCCATCCACGAATAATGGTGATTAAATATTTATGTTCCGGGATGTTTATTAAATAGTATATAATCATGTTAACCGTTAAAAAATTGGGAAATGATAGTATATGAACATATTAATGAAATGGTAAATGATTTCTAGCACATGACATAACATAGCATTTTCATTCTACTTTAATTTTTGTTTTTCTTCGAAGTAATTAAAAAACAAGAAATTCAGAAGAAACTATAATATTGTACTTTCCTCCTACTTTAGTACCCATTTAAATTCTTATAGTAAGGATAATCAAGACAAAATACTACCTTTCTGACAAAAAATAATTTTTTTTTATCAGACTATTAAAACTTAGTTATTACTGACCTCCATAAAACAGATGGACAGAAAAGCATACAGACAGAAGGGCACAAAGAATCGAGAATAGGTATCTGATATCATGCCTTTTCTAAAAAAATAATTAGATGAACATTAACATACATTTTTAAGACCGACTCTTATACAAACGATACAAGATATTCGGACGGAAATGTAGTGCATGCGTACGAATGATACGACGTGTATGAATATCATTCTAAAAACTCAAATGTCACATTAAACTAAAAAAAAGTTTAAAATCAGACATATTAGAACATAATTCATACGGGAAGGACGGAAAAATGGAAGTTATTATTTTTATTAATGGAAAGAAGTTATAGAGTTACTAGAAAATTCGGAATGTCCACCTCCCATACCACCTTAAAAATTGGCTATATCCATCGGATTTTTAACTATTTTTCTAGTCAGTAAGGTACCTTTTTGTCTATAAGTCAGGCGTCCGTAAGGACATCTGTCTGAATGTCTGTCTGCAAGTCCGAAAGCTTTTCATCGAGCTATTTGTATATAAGCCACTAATTTGCGATTAAGCTACCACTTGACAACCTCCCGCCCATTTCGCAGTACTTGACTCACAAATGATTAAGTTTTGACTTCTTCGCATCCACACCACTGCCCTCTCCGACCTCTTCAGGAATTGCTACCCAATTAACTTTTATCCATTTTGCCTCCTATATCCTTCGTTGCCTCTTGTATCCATCGGATTTTTAATTATTTTTCTAGTCAGTAAGGTACCTTTTTGTCTATAAGTCAGGCGTATCAACGGACATTTGTCTGAATGTCTGTCAGCAAGTAAGTCTGTCAGTAAGTACGAAAGCTTTTCATCGAGCTATTTTTATATAATCCACTAATTTGCGATTAAGCTACCACTTGACAACCTCCCGCCCATTTCGCAGTACTTGATTCACAGGATGATTAAGTTTTGACCTCTTCGCGTCCACACCACTGCCCTCTCCGACCTCTTCAGGAATTGCTAACCAATTAACTTTTATCCATTTTTTTTTTCCTCCGTCTCGAGATACAAGCAAATTATTATTCGAACTTCAAATATATTTAGTAAACTATAAAAACATTAATTTAATTTGAAAAATATAATTAAAGAAAAAAATCAATTTCGCTCCTAAAAAGTTCTACGTATAACACGTTTTAATTTTGGCGATTTATTTTAAGGTTTATAAACCTTGTATGTGGGATCGGTTTAAGTTGGTAGTTACTGTTACAAGGCCACTTTTTTTTAAATAAGATTTTCAGTTAGTAACAGGAACAGGAAAGTAGGATATTTCAGTTCTTTTTTTAACTTCTTAAGTTATGCATAATTTATGTAACCTTAATTTTATCAAATTTAAAAAAAATAGAATTTTACCATTAAGATTACGTTACTTTTCTTAATACAAGCATCTCACTCCTAAATAAAAGTCCAAACATTGTCTCACCAAATCCATATCCAGTTAATACATAACATTGATACAGACCACCGAATCAGCTGTATTACACCATCACCCCAGTAAACCCCGGCGGCGATACTAATCAAAATCAAACCGACCGCAACCAAATACACACGCTGCCCCAGTGACAATATCCCGGGTTCCAGCGTGACTTCACAAATCCCTCCTTGATCCCCTCCACACCACCAATGGCGATAAAATATTGATAGTCAGCGATATAACAGAAAATTGATATAACAGATATAACAGAAATGTAAATTAAAGAAAATAACCAATTTTGCTCCTAAAAAAATTCTACGTATAACACATGTTAATTTTGGCGATTTATTTTAAGGTTTATAAACCTTGTGTGGGATCGGTTTAAGTTGGTAGTTACTGTTACAAAGCCACTGGTTTTTTATAAGATTTTCAGTGAGTTAAGGAACAGGAAAGTAGGATATTTCAGTTCTTTTTGAACTTCTTGAGTTTTGCATAAATTGTGTAACCTTAATATAATCAAACTTAAAAAAATAGAATTTCACCATTAAGATTGCTTTACTTTTCTTTATACAAGCATCGCTCTCAGTGCCGGATTCAAAGACCCAAGGCCCCTAGGAACTTGACATTTTGGGCCCCGCTATTTCGAAGCTATTTTGGAAATTTAGCAAATTAAATACACTAGTATAGAACATATAATGTTTAATAGTCTTTAATAAACATCAGAATTATACAGTATGTTACTATAGTTATTCTATAAACTTTATAATTTGATTTTGGCAAATTTTGAAGTTTTCATCAGGCAATAGGTTTTTCGAAATTTGGAGATTTTAAATTTTTTAGACGATTTCTTCGCGATTATGTATTTTAAGGGCCCCTTTCTTGACTGGGCCCCTAGACCCGGGCCTCTTAGGCCTAGGCCGAAATACGGCACTGATCCCACTCCTAAATAAAGGTCCAAACATTGCCTCACCAAATCCATATCAACATTGATACAAACCACCGAATCAGCTGTATTACACCATCACCCCAGTAAACCCCGACGGCGATACTAATCAAAATCAAACCGACCGCAACCAAATACACACGCTGCCCCAGTGACAATATCCCGGGTACCAGCGTGACTTCACAAATCCCTCTTGATCCCCATCCACACCACCAATGGCGATAAAATATTGATAGTCAGCGATATAACTGCGACCGTATTCGCCGGGCAAGGGGTTGAGAAGCGCTACCGAGATTGCCTTTGTTAACACCAAACGACCTGGCAATATGTCCCAGGCCCGCTCTGGGAGATGGGTCGACCTGATTGCCCTCATTTATCGTTTGGGGAAGGGGTGTTGGATAAGGAGAGTGACTTGTTGTTTTCTTATATGTTATTTCAGAAACTTAGTTTTATTTCGTACACTGTCGAGTTTTTTTTTATTCGTGAAAACCACAGCTGTGAAACTGATTAAATACAGGGTGTTTTTAAAAAAACGCTCGCTATTCGGAGTGGTCTGTAACTTGAATGAATAATCCAAATGCATCAAAAATTGAGACACTTGCTAATCAAGAAGGGGGAAAAGAATGGAATCGTAATAAAGACGGAATCTTAAAAAATAATCATAAAAAAGATTAATCATAAAAACAAACTCGTCTCTTGACCTGAATCTAAATTACGAGGCGTCGTCAATTATGGCCAATTACGGCCAACACAGCTAATTACGCCTCAGCTCGTAATTTAGAACTCTGGTCAAGAGACGAGTTTCTTTTAAACGAAAAAGAATGAAGTCATAAAAAAGAAACTCGTCTCTTGACCAAGGTTCTAAGTACGAGGTGTAGCCAATTATGGCTAATGCCGGCCAACACATCCAAATACGCCTCATAATTTAGAACCCTGGTCAAGTGACGAGTTTGTTTTTTATGATTCCATTCTCCCCCCCCCCCCCTTCTTGATTAGTAAGTGTCTCAAAGTTTTTTGAATTTGGATTATTCATTAAAGCTACAGACCACTCCGAATAGCGAACGTTATTTCATAACCATTCTGTATAGCTCATTTCCACATTCTGTTTGAATTCCATGACTAGGGGTAAATAAGTATTTATTGCACTGTGAAATTGCATGATCAAATTAAAAGCAGCAAAACGAAACATTATCGTTAAACGAGTTGTGTCAGTATCTCTTAAAATTGACCTAAACTGTTTACATGCCTATTTCAATAGAAGGGTTTCACTAACAAACTTTCGGCAAGTGGTTATTTGATCTTAGTTATTCTTGCTACGACGCACTTATTTTATTATATATAAATATTTAACCGCTTACATCAAACCACTAAAAATAAATAGTATTTGTTTGTATCATGAAATAAACATTATCTTATTTATATCAAATTCGAATAAAACATTAATGCATTCATATTCCTTCTCCTTTTTTTTCCGCCAAGTCAAATACCTGGCTACAGTCGAGTAGTTTTAATTTTTACGGTGAAGCGTCGTAACCCTGAAATATAGTCATTGTATCAACTTTCTCCTCTTTGCCTTCCAGCTGATTCATGACCCTTTATAAGTCCCTTTATTTCCTTAGGACATTATTTATGGCAGAGCTATGAGATATAGAACCAGCCGTTTTTTTCTACTGCTATTTAAGTACGGTAGAAGAAAAAAATATAACGATTTAGGACCGAATATTTTTCTTTCCCTAGGACATGTTTTTTTATAGCCGTGTTTGAAAAAGAATGTACCTCTAAAATAAGCATTAAATTAACCGTCAATTCCAAATTGAACCATAAATTTTACGTTAGTGAGCTATTAATTTGGATGGCTTAAGCCGTGTGAAAATATTCGAAGTATCGTCAAATAACTGTCTATATGGTTGTTAAGAGAAACTTTATCGGTATTTTAGTGAATACTAATGCTTTTTTATTTATTTTGAAATGTCAATATTGATGCACTGATCTCAAATCTAAAAATAGTTACGTTGGGTGTTTCGAATACTGTTAATGGATTCGGATTACATAAATATTTATGGTAATATCTCCAGGTGCATTTTTTTAGAACTGAGCTTCCAAACATAATTTTTGTATTTTTAAATGGAGCCTGTGCATTGGAAAAAAATACGTTCCTCTGGCATTTTGCTTTTTAAAGTATAAAATATGAAATTATTTTTATTTTAAGCGTCATATTAAAAACGAATTTAACTTCTATAATCATAAATTAAATGAAGAATTAAAGTGTTTGAATAGATTTCCAATATGTTTTATAAATTTGAGACAATAAATGAAAAATCCATTATAGCAATTTTCAATTAATACTGACTTATTCCCAGACAACTCATTGAAATCTTGACTAATTTTTTATTAACATTACAAAAAGTGTCCATAACAAATATAATTGATAAGTTTCAAAATCTTGAAGCCAAACATTTATATACTATTTGATATACTAGTATAATATTAATATGTCCCTAAATATTTTACGATGTTTGTGTTTGATTATTCGTTAGTGCGTCATTTGGCGTTCATTTATTTAATTGAATTATTTAACTTGTTGGTGTTAAAAATTAGTTGTATGTTTTTGTTTTATTAATGATTAATTTGTATAGGTAAAAAAACAGTATAAGATGACTGTTTTCAGAGCGCAACTGAAATAGGTTTATTTCTAGTATATATTTATTTTTAAAAAAAATTTCTACTTCAACTATGCCTGTTTCGTGACATATTACTTAAATTGTCTTCTTTAGAGTGTTATAATAACTGGTTCTAAGTAATTGTTTTCTTAAATACATTAAATTTCATTTCCTAAATATATCTTTGAGGAGGGACTATGACATTTTATTAATTACTATATAATTCTCTGCAGAACACATAAGCAAACTTCCGCTCCAATGAAAAACTGATCATAAGTTCTTATTCGTGTCAATTTCCAGCACTCTCCCAACGACAGTTATTACTTGAAGTGATCTTTGATCGCTGTACTTTTCCCCTCCCACTTTTCATTCTAAGCCCCCTTCTTCAAAACGCCCTCTCCCTCTTTTTTTAAACTCTATTTTTGAAGCAAAGAGGCGTAACTCCAAAACCAGCGATTTAAAATACTTTGTAGTTTTGAAAAAAATGCATGGCTTTGGCGTAATTAATACTTTTACTTAATATTCAACTATTTAAATGCATCAAGACAACTTGTACTTTTTTCAATATATATAAAAAAAGGTTTGAGAGACTATATATAAATTTAAGAATTTGCCTTCAAGTTTTAGAGTGTATATCAAAATGGGGAGTGTGCACTGTGCATAGTATCAAAGTCAAGGGTTTTGACTTAATACAGGTTCCACCTACAGCTCATCATCTGTGTACAGTTTCGACACTCTTTCAGATTGAGTGTGGCAATAGCAATATATTGCCATTGGTTGTTTTAAATTTCTAAGGGGGATAAACTGGTTTCCGTATGTAATATGTAAAATTAGGCAAGTATGGCACGCATACTATGGTTTTCGAAGTGTGTTTGTTATAGCTTTAAACTGCAACTTTTGAGGTGTGCGTTTAAACCCAGGGTAAGATATGGTAGTAAATTGTAAAACTGAAGTCTTTAATACAAGACAATCCACTAAGACGATTTGTAATAAACTATATTTTTTCTTTCTTAATTCAGATGTCAACGTGAATGTTGAATTCAGATGTGTTCTTACATCCAGTGGCTGGGACATATGGAATGAATTGACGATGGCAGATGCACAAAGAAGATTTTCAGGGGACAGTGCCAAGTAGAAACAAAGAGAGGAAGACCCAAAATAAGATGGCTGGAAGGGATTTAGGTAGATATAAAACGAAGCCACAACGATTATAAATGAAAGCGAAGACGATAGGCCTACAACTTTGGAGTGACATCCTTAGTGATGTCATAGTTCAGAATGGACAGAAATGCCATTGAATTAGTTCACCTAGTCCAAATTCGAGACGTCCAATCATGCTGAATCTGGAAACAAAAACTAGTCTTCGAATTTAAAGATCAATTTGGTTTAAAACTGAAATTTGTATCTCTATTTCTAAAGTTTATTGGAGTTGAAATAAGCATCCAAAAGCAAAACAAAACAGAATTTTAGACAGTTAAGTTACGCCCCTTTGGTTCTAAAGAACAAAAATTTGACGTATTAGAAATGTGGGGGAGGGGGTCAAGTGCAAAAGGCGTCATAACATGAGGGGTGAGGGGGACATTTTAGATTGGGGATTTGCTGTCCGATATTAAAGTCAGCTCACGACGCATTAGAATGAAATTTCCACGCTTGAATATGGATCGTTTTCATTACGTCGCCCTAATACTACTGATTGGGGAGGGGGAAGTGCACTGGCGTCACTTATTCTACTTTAAAGCACTTTCAGTGAATAAGACGTTGCTGAAGGGTAGGGGAAAGGCCGCATAATACTCTTTATTTTTATGGAAGCTCCGAATTCCTCAGGGGAAGGTTTTCCCGATGGAAGTAGCCATTAGGAGACAGACAAAGTGTGGCAATAATGATGAAGGTGATTAAACAGCCCTCGCCTTAATCGTCGGTTTAATCGCTGACATTCCTGCGAGGGGTGGGGAAATTCTGTATTGACAGAAAGTTAATAATGACTTTTATAAGCCGTTATTGAAAGTGTCGAGCAACACTTTAATGCTTCACTTAGCGCTATGTTTTATAGCTGTAGTGGACTAGCTTTTGGGTACTTATATGCATCTCTACTTCATGTCATTGCTTTTTCAAAAAAAATTTAATGTTCAGTAAAGATTTATCACTTTAATTATAGCTACATATGGAAACTTTAGATAAATAAAATCGAAACCTACTTAAAAAATAATACAACTCTTGATTTTTTTTCTCCTTTTATAGTTTTTTAATTAAATTAACGCAATAAAATGTTATTAGTATATAATTTTTATGAATAATTCATGTATTATTATTATTTAAAATTAATATTCTAAAAGTTTAAATATAAAACTAATTTAATTCCTGGCTTGATCCAGTCTATGCATTAATTCTTCAGAATAAAACTTTGATGTGAGCCCTACGATGTGGTACAAATTCGATTATAAACTTCTGAAACTCCTGTTTCAAACTTCCGACGATAGATTGGAAGGGGAATCAATGAAGATTTAATCCGTAATTATCGATTATTTCCAACGATGCATAAGAACTTAACATGAAGTCTGAATCTCCATAGCGACTCGCCCACACTATTGAGATTTATAATTGGCGAGGAATTTTCCAATAGTGCGCCAGTGAAATATATTTTCTTGATAAAGCGCCCTCGGACGTTTCGAAAGTACCTTCGCTTAATTAAAACTAGATTAATGTAAGTTCTAACTGCCGAGAATTTCCTAGTAACGAAACGGTTATAAAATTTGTGAAATGAAATAAATAAATGTTGAGGTAATTTAAATGAAGTACAATTTGTTTTTTAAAAGCGTGTTTGAATCATTAATTCATACTTCAATATGGTGTGGTAGGTACATAAATATTACAGCTTGTGTGCTTGTTCAGAGAACCGTTTATAAGCTTTCGTCCAGTGGGACAGACACAGAAAGAGTTTTTACAAGCACAGGAGACAAACAAAGAAAGGACAACACAAACACATAGACAAATAGCAACATTTTTTACGGCCACATGCATCCATGCCTGACCGGGATTCGAGCCCGAACCCTGCAGATCCAAAGGTTGGCATCCTAACGATTGCGCCACCTGGGCAATTCATACTTTTTTTTAAATTACAGAAATTACATTGTTTTCAAATTTTTAAATTAATATTATATGTTTACACTTAAGAAGGTAATCAGTAACACATTTGTTTTTGGTGAAGAACAAATTTATTTAAGTAATATGAATTAAATTTTTGTACATATTACGAATTACCCATTACGAATTATATAAACTATTTTTGGTTTTATAACTTTCTGTAAGCTTAAAATATGATATTTTCGATTCTATTATAAGTATTATCTTTTTTTGGGTGGACACTATGTGTAGAATGCATCAAAAGGATTGACTATAAGGGTTTCATTAAAATGTGAGATTTGGATTTAAATTTTTATAGTAACGGTTAATTTGCAATGTTATCCTGTGTTAATTTTTATTTTTAATCGCTATTTTAGAGGATTTTCTTAATCTTCATAATATCTTCTTTTGATATCGATGGCCTTTTTTTTCAATTCTCTATTTTATTCTACCCAATCATTATTCTTGTTTGAAAAATTTTTAACTACTTTTTAAATTTGTTTGAATCTATTTTTTTTTTAAATTTTGTTCTTCATTTTTCATGTGATTTTATGATCTTTTGAAAATCGGATTTATTTAATATCTATATCTTATAAAAAATATATGTCAGTCAATAGGGTACAAGTTTTCTTGAAAATTATGCTTTCAATTGAAGCACTGTGGCAGTGGATTATTTAACTATTATTAAAAGCAAGTAATATTAGTTGGCTTGTTTTAGCACATTTACGAAAGGTGTCTTGTTTTTTGTTACGTGGGTCGTGGCCGAGTGGTTAAGATAGCTGCCTTCGCAAACAGTCTGCGCACTGAACCGTGCTAGTTCGATTCCTGCCCTCGCCCTGGCTGTAATTTATCTCTCTGTGTCAGTAAAATTTATTTCTGTGTCTGTCTTTCTTGACAAAGGTTTGTAAGTGGGTCTCTGATTAAGCGCAGAAGCAGGAATATTATATGTATCAACCCTATACTATTTGTTACGTACATCCTATGAAGTTAAAAATAATAATAATAACTTTGAAATCTTTTTTTTTTCTTTTATAATTTTTTTCCGAAAAATAACTTGGTTAACCTTAAGCTTATGATACAGAATTAACGTGCAATAAAAAAATTATGATCGGCTCCTATTAATCGGGAAGTGTAATAGTTTAATTTCAGCTCCTTTCTTTATAACTAGTTGGATCAATTTCACTTAAACAATATACTAGGTTTACATTTAGAATTTCATACCCACTTATATTGTTGATTTCTTGCGAAATAGTGGCAAATAATGTTATCTTATAAAAGTCGGGGTGACACGTTTTCACAAGGGAGTAACTTGGAATACGTGCCTTGTAGAATATCGGAAAAACTGACCGCATTGTGACTTTAATAGTTCTTGAACGAAACGAGTCCTGATTAAAGTTATTTTGAAATGCAAGTATTAAATTTCGTGTAAACCAACCTTAAGTATACTCAACGATGAAACAGCAAGTTTATTTTTTAAGTCCAGTAAAAGCATGAAAATCTATTTAACAATGAATAAACCATAAAACGAGTTTTTTACATTATGACAATACCAAATAAAAAAAGTTTTGTCTGGGATATATGACGTTTTTTTTTGCCATATCTGGTTATAGGGAGTAAAGTAGTTGCATAAAGTCATGTAAACTTACTCCAAATCCAAATAAAATTTGACTACCAAAAATAATTAAGTTTAAATAACAAAAACGGTGTACAATGCAAGTGGTATCAAACTAGCCTCTAAATTTCTGGTAGAACTTACCTGTACGTTGCAACATTGTAAAGTAAGTGAACTTGTGTCGCAATATTTTGCTGTTTTAGTTTTATTCCTAGGTCAAAGTAAAGACTAAGACCAGGCTCGACTTTGGAATATTTCAGTTTCAAATACGTCGCTTTACCGATTATTCGATGCAATAAAAATAATCCTCTAGCGCCTTTCTTTAAATTTTTTTAAGTATTTTTATTTCAATGTGCTTATTATTGTGAATGCTGCTGGACTCTGTGAAAGGTTATATTGGGTTACACAACTATTTGTGAAATGTTAAATCTTTGAGGAACAGAGAGAGGACTTTAGTAATTTTAAAGGTTAGTTATTTTGGAGCTTAGTAATGTATTTTTAGTTTAGTAATCTTACTTCTATATTTGTGTAAAGTTATACCGAAAAAAAGCGGGTCTCTGATCAATGACACAAGAAAAAATATATATGTATGTACCCTAACCTATGCCGAAAAGTCATGTTAACGTTGCATGTTTACATTATGATTAACTCTGTGAATAATAACATTTCGTATTCGGAAAAATGCCATCAAAAACCTCTCTATTTCTTTAGATTATACTTAAATATAGAAATATAGTAGAATATAAAATATAAAGTAATGGTAATTATGTTGACTATTTCGTAAATATTATAATTGAAATATATCTATCAAAACTATTCCTACATTTTTGTGGAACTTATAAGAAATACTTTATCAATTTCAAAATATGTTTTGAATTTTTATGAGTTTTTTTTTTTTCATTTTAAGAAAATGGTATTTGATGTCTTTCCTACGAAATTCAATCCAAATATTTGAATTTCTGACAACTTACATTAAAAAACACAATTATGAAATGAATAATAATCCATTTCATTTTGAAATTGAAAAACTCATATCCATCAATGCGAATTCAAATCATTTCGCTGAAAATAAGTTCGCCGAAAAAGGTTAAAAACTATTGGATTTGTACCAAATTACTCGAAAGTCCCGTTATTGCTTTTATCTCTGCTTGAAGTTTCCTTTCGGGGAATTTTACAATCATTTTAAATGAAGGAATAAAGTAAGAATGACGGAGCGAAAATGAAAAAAAAAAAGATTAAATCAGAATGTGAGAACGAAAGAAAAAAAATGGCCACGAGTGTACTTGCATTCATTGGTGATCAATAAAAAAAATGTTAAAAGGAGAGAAAAAAAGTGAAATAAATTATTCTTTTGTATTTGTTTCTGCGTGATTGATTGAACAAACGCCAAAATCCTTCCGGACAAATTGTGAAGAGGGGATTAAAGAAAAGTGCAAAGTCACCCGAACGAGAGTAATAAAGAGGCCGCCGAAGTCCGTTCAGTCGTAACAGTTAATTCGGCTAATTAGGCTTCGGAAGTGGTAAGGCTCTACTGTAAAATAAAGAAGAGAACCATTTGTATGGGAGCGGGCAAATTTTCAATATAAAAAATATTGTAAAATTTCATTATTTGTATTCATTTATATAGTTAAAGAGACCAGAGGAAGAACTCTTTGATTGATTATCAATATTCCCATATTCTGCTTTGATTGGCGGACATTGGTGAGATAAATCAGTTTCTCTCTCGGTTCTTCTCTTGCTGTTCAGACGTAGGACTAGTGTATCACATGAATCAGGGTTGTTGCAAGAGAAGAACCAAGTAATGAACCAGTTTGCTTACAGTTATTCATGGAAGTCTTGGATAATTTACCCCGAATTAAGGACACGTTTTTAAGCTCAACATGCTTGCATTTAACCTTTTGCTATCAAAAAGTATATTTATTTTTTGGTAAACTATATTTCATAAAAAAGCCACAGCTCCAAAACTACATTAAAGCGGATTTATTTTTGTAGTTTTTTTTTATGCTAATCCCTCATATAATATTTTCAGTTGCATATCGAAAACTATAAATATGTTTAATATATATGTTATACAACTTCTTTAAACATGATAAAATAGTACTTTTTCAACTTTAATGTTGTAATAAATTTGTTACTGCCATGTCTAGTAGCTGACTGTAGTTGTGAGTTTCAGGTATCTCATCCTTTTTTTTTTACTCTAGTCACATTTCAGCGTATCAGAAGTCATATTTTAAAATTTCATATTCTCGTCTGAAGATAGCATTGCTTTTGCATGCGCTTTATTGAAGCTCAAATACTTTTCTTTTGAAATACTACATTAAATGTATATTTCGTATATTAAGTGTACCAGTATTACTAAAAAAATCATTTTAGTTTATAAACACCATTCTGTGTCAAAAATATTGCTTTTATAACTTACGAAAAATAAATATTAATATAATGAACATTAACGTCTCTTTGAAAATGTAATTAAATTAACATAAAGGGAAATAATATTTAAATGTAATAATACTATATAATAGGTTTATATTTGCAATTTTGAAGGCTGGTTCAATGAAATACTTATTTGTAGTATAAATTTGCATTCTAATAAAACAAAAAAAAAATATCACATTATTTTTTTAGTTAAAATAATTTTTGCTTGAATATTCTTTATAAGTTCCGTTTTTTCTTCACATTTTAAACAACGCTATCCATACACAAACATATTTTTATCAAATATTTTTCTTATTTAATGTTTTGTTTAAATCAATACAATTAATTCTACCGTGGAAGTTCTTAAACAAAATTACCGAAAATTCCATGTAAATTGTTTAAAATAGAATTAGCTCATTTTAACTTCTCCATATATGTGATGGTCACCTACATCTTAATACATATCCGCTAATTTGATCAAAATTGAATGTGTAACCGGTCTAAGGCTCATTTTGACAGTTGGTTTTAAAAACATTTTAAAACAAAACCCTACCATTAAACTTTAATACTTCGGCTTAGAAAAATGTCCTAAAATATAAAATCAGATTGAATGTGTATGTTTAGGTAATTCTAGGTATTTCATTCTCTTAACAAAATCCGTTACGTAATTACAGTGATAGTTTGCCGAAATTGTAAAAATTATTTCATAATGTAAAGATTCTAATTGCAAAACTCTTAATTTCCAACGTATAACTGAGATATAGAGACCGGTCAGTTTATTGGTGACGTCGTCCAACTGAATTTGCCATGTTAAAATCGTTTAAGAAGGAACTAATCCCAATATATAGTTATCTTAAGAAAGCGTGAATTTTGCTACTACACTTACATGTGTTATAAATAAAACAACCAAGAGATTCGTTACTTTTTACTATAGAAATCTTCTATCTCTCTCTCACTCTCTCTCTCTCTGTCTATTTTTCTTCCTCCTTATATCTCCTACATTTTTGTTTAAAGTTTAACTTATTGTATTGCGCCTTCTTATTGCGCATGTAGTTTATAAAAACCAATTAAGATAAAGTATCATGGTAATAATCATCTAATAAGATAAGCTATAATGATAGTTGTATGTATCATATAATATATCTAACACGACACATTTATTTATGTCTACTTTCTACACACAGACAACAAAATAATGACTAAATTTTTTATCTTTCTAATTTACCAAAAGCATTTTTTTTATTTTGTTAAAAACAAAACAGATTTTTTAAAATATATTATGTAATTCTTTTGTCGAAAATATGTTCTCTATAAAGTTTATTTTTTAAAGAATATCAGCCGCGGTTATTATATGAATTTTCAAATCAAATTTATCAAATTTTGTTTAAAAAAATCTCATCTTAAAACATATTTACGCATGAATTCATTACTTAAGAGGACATTTATAGTTATAGTTTTGTCAAAGCAAGAAAGCGAGATTGAAAAATCTAATTTATTTTGGAAACTGTGCGCAATGTTGCCACGGGGATAAAAATAGTTTTTTCTGCTTTTATCTAGGATGTATTGGTTGACTGAAGTTTAAATGGTACCTTAAAATCGCTTTTGCATTGTTTTTGTTAAAACTTAAAAGATAATGCTTATTTTTTTCTACTGCGTTTTATGTGCATTTGCCAAAACTTTTTGTTCAAATTTGCTTTCAAGTAATATTGTTATTAGGCTAATATTTTATCAAAGGCATGTGTTCCAGTTCAAAGTTTGTATTTAACCTAGCAAAAGCTATGAAAAAAGAAACGAGTTTAAAACCTTATTGTAAAAACATTTTTGATTCAGTATGTCAGATAAAAAAAGAGATTTCACATTTAGTTCGCGATTGATAAAATTAGAAATTGTTTAATACAAATTAATTTTATTTAAATAGTTTTTTTTTTATAAAAATGAAATAATAAATATATGTTAAAATAAATTTAATAAATTGATGTTACAAATTATATGAAAGCGGCTTACAACATTTACTTTTTCTTTGAATATAATAATTGAGAAAAGTAACAAACTACATTGAAATTGAAAGGTAATCTCTTTATTCTTAACTTAGTTCATACTAAATATGATTACCATTTTGATGTCCGAACGCCTAGTCCAATGGTCTCAGGTACTAGTTCTTATGCCACATTCACTTACTCAACCTCTTGATAAGCATGCATATTTTTTAGATTATATAAAAATACAAAACATTATATTGTATCGTTATTTGAAAAAAATTCGAAGTATATATAATTGTTGAATTATTACTTATTTAAACTTTGATTTTTAATTGTGTACTGGAATTTCGCAATTTTCCTACATTTTATTAAACATCATCCACAAATTTCGTTTTTTAAATGTTAGCAATATTTTTACTGTCAAACATTTTAAGCAATATAACTGTTTATAATGCAAGATTATTTCAGATTTTGCCAGAAAAGTATGGATTTTTTAAACTTTAAAAGCAATAATTATGGTATACTACGCTAATACTTATATTGTTTTACAGAATCATTTTGAATTTTTTAGAGATAGAAACTATCAGACATTTAAAAAAAAAAAAAACAATTTTTCCGGAATCAAAATGATTTTCTCAATAGAAAATTATGAAAAAACGCACGAACCCAAAGCAGTGAATAAAGCAAAAAGTCATAAAAAAGTTTGTCATGAGGCTGATACTTTCATGTTTGTGACAACATTTATATTTAAAGTAGAAAAAACTATATTTTTCAAAAAATTCACTGGACATGTCATCAAAAACGAAATAGATAATAAAAATACGTAGAAAAACAAATAAAATTGCATTTCGATAAATGTTTCTGACAGCGTATGAGGAACTTTGAAAAGAAGTTTTAAAACATTTGTAATGAATCATTATGTTTTCAGCAAACTTAGATAAAATAAAAAAACAATGCTGAAAAATATAAAATATATCATATAGATACGTCTACCTTTAGGCTTTAGCCTAAAACTTTAAGAAAAAAATAATAAATTGTTGTATATGAACCATTATTTGTTTCACAACATTTATATAGCAACCGGAATACTTTTTTTCGATATCCCCATATATTTTAGATTGGATTTTGAATTGGAAAATCAATAAAAAACATCAGTATAAAGCCAAATGACCATCCATTTCTTGTTGACAATAAAACTACATTATGAAATTCCATGTACTAAATAAAGAATGCACTTACACAATCTTTTATATTCTCCCAAGGATATTATTAATCTTAGTTTTGTTTTGGAATGATGCCTTCTTTATCTACAATTTTCAGAATTTTAGGACTAGTAAAATAAATTTGCTACGCTTTTGAAACGAAACATTTTTCTTAAATATGGATTTATGGTTTTTGTTTCACTATAAAGTAACAGTTCATTTTTATCTTCTTCTTTTTAATTTTATAAATAAGTTTCCATCAAATTGTAAGCGAATGAGTAATAGGCGATTCTTTCAGCCGTAAAATACGTTTAGAAATTTCTTGTTTTGCCATTGAGCATTAATTTTACTTTCGAAAACTAACAGTGTAATGCTGTTTTGTTTTGAAGCTTTCTTTTTAAATCTAATTCTACAAAAGATGACAAATATTAGACATTATAAGAAAATTTTACGACTTGGGGAAGCATTATTACAGCCAATTTATATTGTGCGAATCTTTGGAGATTTAATAACTTATGACACTGTATGTTCAAATTCATAATTTAATTATATCTGCTAAAATGTATAAACTGCATATTAATAATGTGTCTACAAATTATGCATATTAATAATGCGTACAAATTATTACTCATATGATTATATGCTAAATTAATGTTATAAGAACTGTTAATGTTATGTTTTTCTTTTCTAAATTATTTCCAAATAATTAATTAATTGAGTTATGGTAAAAATGAAATTGTGAAATTTGTCCTATTTATTTTGTTCTGTTGTCAATAAACAAACTCTAAAATTGTGTGCATGAATGACGCTGATGTTTAAAATACATTAAAAATACAAGGGTGGCTTTTTTTTGTTACCTCCAATTGGCTTTAAAGAAAAAAACAGGCCAATATACAAAACAAATTTTATTACAAAAAGTAATGAACAATATAGCTTATTTCTCAGCATGCACCTTGACGATTAACTCATATGTCACATATGTGAGCAAGTCTCGTAAAACCCTCTTCATAAAATGCAGCTGTCAATGATGGTTTCTTTCAGCTAAGCGTCAATTGCGCCAATTTGGAAGCTCTGCCCTCCAAGCCACTGCTCATCGATGATTCACCTATGGTGAACCTTAGAATTCCTCTAACTACTTGGTCAACTAGCTGAACAATGTCCTCCGTAGCTACCATTATGTAGCGAAATATTTGTTTCATTGGTTCACGATCAACACCATCACTGCTAAAAGTTTCTCCATACACTTGAAAGCTCGTAATTCAGGCTTGGCATCTATATTATATAAATAGGGAAATGCAAAGCTTGTTCGCAGATGTAACAAATGCCTCAACCGTCAAGGTGATTATGTAGAGAGATAAGCTGTATTATACCTTAATTTTGGTAATAAAATCTTTTTTGTATATTGATCTGTCTTTTTTACAGCCCATCAGACGTTGTTGAAAATCAACCCTACTTTAAGCTGAAGCATGTATATTCGTATTTTTTTAAGCTACCTGAATTGTTTAAATTAGTTTTAAAACAATATCATCAAATTTCGAAAACCCCTTTGTAACGTATTTTTGAACTGTCCCAGCAAAACATTGCATAAATATTGAGTCCCACATATTAGTAGATTTTTACAAATATATCTTTAAAGATATGCTGAAATAGAGGTGATGAAAAATATGAAATGTGTAGCAAAAAGATGATATGATCTCGATCAGAATCCTAGCCTCAATTTCTTTCAAGGCTGTTAGTTTCCTTCAATATTATCGGAATACAGTGATTTAAACGTAAACAGTTAATTTAGAAACAAAGATAAAATTATAACGTTGTAAAGAAAATAATAATAATAAGCGTTGAAAATAATCCTTAGTGTCAAATATATGTCTATATAATATAAAATTGTAAATATCGGACGCTTTAGAACCTCGTGACTTACGCGGCTCCAGCCAATCAGAAACGCTGAAAGTAAGTGTGGCTGTGTGCTTGTTTTGTGCCGGGGCTGCTTCAGGTTGCGTCCCATGGCTTTGGTAGAGATCGTTGCTTAGCGCTAGAGCTACGTGATGCCCTGGAGCAGTCCCATTTAAACTAGCCAGATTGTATAAATGAGCATTGCATTGGCAGTATCTTTATATTAGTCTTGCATGTTTGTTTGCCGAGCAAACAAATAGGAATTGCGTGGTTATTCCTGAGGGTTGGCGTGAGGTTATAATAGTTTTGAGTTGGACAACCAAGTTCACAATGTCGATACTTAAAGTTACTACTCTCTATACCTGATAAAACCCAATATCATCTTGATTATTTATCAACTATCCTTCCATAAAATAAGTACAACGTGAGTTTTCTCTTTGAATAGTTATTTTATTTAGTCCGTAAGCAGTAAGTCCGTAAGTACCCACTCTTTGAATAGTTATTTTATTTAGTCCGTAGATGAACTTAAATTAATAAAAAAAAGAAATCTGCATGATGTATCGAGATATTTTATCAGCCATGGTCTTACGAAATCTGAACCTTAATACTTTCCGTTGCACTAAAGTACTTAACGAAAACTCAATACCATTCTTAAGCCCGAAAGTTTTCAATTGATGGCTTCTTTTAACAATGGAGATACCAAATGAAAGAAGAGGATAGAAATGAAAAAAAAAAAATCTCTTTGAACCTCGATGGCACTAACTAAAACGTAACTACCATGTGAGAGCGGATTACAAAAGACGCGCTCTAATTGTGATTGATGATAGCCGAGGCAGCATTAGGATGCCATATTCAGTATGAAGACGTCGCTGGCAGGTTAAGAAAAGAAGTTTGAAAGGCTCTTTTACTCTGTGAGAACAGTTTTCATTTGTTGGTGTTTTGTTTGACTTCGCGTAATGTCCTTTAGGAGTATACATATTACATAACTCATAGTAGAAAATATACAAGCAAGACTCTTGCTACACACTCAGAAATAACACTTTCATTTTTGACGATTCATGAATTCTCAAGCGTCATTTCATTAATTTTGATGATTGTTTCGTCAAATATCACGTGATTTTTGAGTAAACGCGAATCCTCACTTTTACGATCGTGATTTGACGATTCTGTATCTTGATTTTGAAGAAACTGAATCTCATTGTTGTACTCACATGTTCAAAAATGACGAAATATTTCTTTAGATTTGACGATATTCAAATCCTCATAAAAATGACGCTTCAAATTTCCTCACTTTGAGGAAACGAAAACTCGGAGCGTTTACCAGTAACGGAATCATCAAAACTAAGGAAAATTTCGTCGTTTTTGGTCATTCATTTCTTAGAGTGTAACATTCTAATGCGTCTGAGAACTCGACACTTAGGAGAAATGCAAATTCAGTCGGATGGAGCAAGAAGATATCTCAGCTGGCAAACTATAGCATTGCAGATCAAAGTCCTGAACGCGTCGTATCCTGCCCTGCTCATCTTGGCCAGAATTCAGAATAGGTAAGTGACTCTTTTTCTTTCAAGTATATTTATTAGGAAAATTGCATTTATAATGATGAGGCTGCGTGGAACACGTTAGACCTTATTTTACCGTCAAAACTTATATCCATAGATACGAAAACATTAGAAAATAGTTGTATAAGTAACTTTTGAACATTGAATATCTCTTAATTTTCAAAATTCGGGAGGATGAATCTAAATCGCAACGGGTATATAATTTTTAATCTTTGAAAATGTAGTGTTTATTTCATTAAAATTATGAATAATATTGTTATACGAAATCGCGAAAAAATTTGCCTTACATATATAAGTATTACGCAAAAAATTTAACTTAAATATAATTATAACAAAATGCAATAAGAATAAAATCTAAAAACAATTCATATTATTTTAGGAAGATATAGAGCTCAAAATCTGGACAGAATATTTAAAAAAAATAGAAAACTATCTATTAAACTTAAGCACTTATTTTACTAAGATCTCAGTTCGGAGCACATATAAAATTATAGTAAATACACTATGAACATTACATTACATTACATTAAGATTTTCTTTCGATATCAGGTTTTGAAATAATGTCTTTTTACTAAAAATGGCCGTTCTTAAATAAATCTTTATAAAGTGTCAGATTCCTAACATATTCCTACATGTAATATTTTCCTTTAAAGCAGCTATAATCGTGTTTAAAGTATCGTATACTCAAGAAGTACTAAAAAGTATTGGTAAGTAAAGATGGTAGAATAATTGGGAACTTAAAGAGTGATTTAGCATTTCCGAATTATTGCCATACCTGATTTTTATTTTTTTAATTAGTGCAATGATTAAAATATACGTTGGCAGGTTTCTAAATACGATCAATCTCAAGAACCGATCATTCAAATATTTACACATTTGAAGAGTACAAGGAAAAAAAAACCCTTCATAACAGGATATCTGTCGGTTTCAGGTATTTTTGGCGATGATCGAATCATCGCCTAAACTGGTGACAAGAAACCAGTTTCTCCCTCAATTCTTCTCTTGCAGCAACTCTGATTTGCACGAGACAAGAGTCCCAAGTTTGTACCACGAGAGAATAACCAAGGAAGAAACATGTTTCCTGCCACTACTTTCTGCCAAACAGACCTGAATACTGGAAGTTTCTTTTCCAATAAAGTTTCCTTCCCCTGGACATTTTTTTTTAATTATCAACACACAAAATTGTCAAATCGAAGTAAGTTAATTTTTATTATATAGTTTGTTTCATTTTGGGGTTTCTAAGGTACTTTAGGTTAACTAGTAAAACAACTATGTGTTACTTTATTTAATATTAATATCCAAAGAAACCGAGGATTTGGACGCCTCTCCTAAAACAGGAGTTGGTTACGGGATTTTAGTGTGGATTGATGGTTCAAGGTGTTCTTTTGGGATGACGGGGAATAATTTTGTTACGCCGTTTTGCTCAAATATTGGCCGTGGGATCAATTTGCTTTTATCCTCGTGAACAAATTGACGGACGAGGTTGACTAAATGCCTTTTGGGGATGATGCATCGTTTTCGTTAAGTCTAAAAGAAGTTTGCCAAGACATGGAGGCTTGGGGATGCGGGTAGCAAGCAAGAATAACAAACAAGAGCTAAATCTAAGCAATGGTATGTTGTTGAGAGTTTTAAGTCATACCGTTGGGGATAGTTAGATTATCTTTAAAATATATTGGATGGAGGGGCATTGCTCTTTAAATCTCGGAAAATATGATCAGGCATATTCAAATTTACACCAGGCACTTTGCCTAAATGCATTACAATGAAATTAAATACACACAACCTAACAACATAAAATATCATTGATACATTAAAAAATGTTAGGATGTCATGATATAGATGTCATGTAAGTACACTGTTAAAAAAAATTACTGAATTTGAAGGAAAAAGCCCGGCAGCTGAGTTGCCGGGCTTTTCCCGTTCCGTTAAGTATTTTCCCGTTACGAAGTTCCGTTTCTTATTTCTCCGTTTTTAAAATTTTCCATTTTGAATTTTCCCGTATATTTACAGAAGTCCCGTTTCTTATTTCTCCGTTATTAAAATTTTCCATTTTGTACAGGGTGGCCCAAAAGTAGCCTAACAGTTATTGTTGTACTATTGTTAAGAACTTCGGCTTATTTAGAACAGGTATTTGACATAGTCGTGCTTAGTTTTGTTGGTTGGCTAAAATAAAGTCGTAACTAAAACTAAGCACGACTATGTCAAATACCTGTTCTAAATAAGCCAAAGTTCTTACCAATGGTACAACATTAACTGTTAAACTACTTTTGGGCCATCCTGTATTTCCCATCGTATCCACCGTAGAATATAAAAATAAATTTAAAACCAGTCCATTATCTACAGTATAATATAATTGTCAAAATTACATATTTTTTTCAACTATAATATATAATTAAACTATTTTAAAAGGCAACAAACTGTTAGATATTAAATTATAGTGATTTAGCACATTGACTTTACATATTAAAATTACTTTGAAAGAAAAACAGCAAGTTTCAAAAATGTAATGCATCATAATACAAAAAATTAAATTTATCTTTCAATGTAAAACGTTCTTGATTAATAACCAGAATTTAAGACACAAATTATGCATTGTAAAAATAATACTTTTAACCATAAAGAAGTAGAGATTAAAGTTTTTCATACTGTTTTTCTTTTTTAGCAAGTAATAACTAAATAATTTTATAATAATATATATGTATCGGTTGAATAAGAAACCAAAGCAATTTACCGAAAACATTTTTATTTCAACAGAAGAAAGTATTACATTTACACTTACCTTAATTAAATTTTTAAACAAAATAATCCAAACATTTCCAACAAAAAATGTAGTTTCACAATTTCCAACACACATATTTTAAAAACACTTTGAGCTTGTATATGAAAAAGATTGAACATTACGTCTGTGAAAAACATCGAAAGTGAGAATATCGAACCAAGCAATGCGACGATGGGACACTTACCTTAATAATTTTAACATAATAATCCAAATAATTCCAACAAAAAATGTAGTTTCACTATTTTCAGCACACATATTTTTAAAATACACTTTGCGTGGCATTAAGTTTGAAATTCTAGCATATTTAAGTGATAAGACCTCGAAATAATACAGCGAAAACCACGGTTTCCTTTTGTAGAAAACGAAAGTAATGAGCAGATGCTTGACACCCGGCTTTTCACTGCAGTATAACTTCGAACATGTTTATTTTCTTTCCTTCAGTTAGACATCATCTGTAGTCATAATAGTTCTGTACAACAAATTCTAAATCCGATTTCAGCTGCCGGTAAAAAGTCGTAACAAAATGTATGTTTTAAAATCATCCTCTTTTAGTTGGCTCGAAACATTATCTCACAACTTTATACAATTTTTAATATGTCTTTTAATCCATATTCTATCACATGCTGATTCTGTCGAAATCATCGAGAGAAAACGAAAAAAAGAATTATTCTTTTTGCATAAAAGATGAGTTGAGCAGTACCATGCAATCTTCAAAAGTTTTTCCAAACGATTTACAAATATTTAAAGTTGCTTTAAAAAACTATTTTTAATTATTTAATGTGTTCTAATCGTATTTTCAGCAAGAACTGTTTGCTTTACATATTGCTTGCATTTTTATTATACGATTTTTATCAAACTGTTTGATAGAAGTTTGCGAAAACAAAGCATTCTTTGACTGCGCTAAAGCTCAATTCAAGAACGTAGTGTAAATTGGACTGAAAAGCAGCTGCAATAGTAAACAATAGTTATAATTTTGTTCTATCTTTACAATACTTACATATTCTAATAAAGACAATCAGTTTTGCTATTAAAAACATGCAATTTATGTTCTGAAAGGCAAAATTTAAAATTCGAGTTGCTTGTATACGTGCTATGGATTTTTATGTTTAGGCCTAAACTTCAATAAGCCGCCATTGTTTGTAACACTTCGCGTCTAAAAACGGGAAAATTCCGTTTCCGCTCTTTACGGACATTTTCGGTTCGGTTTACGGACATTTCCCGTTTTTAGAAGAAGAAAAACCGTTTTCAGAAGAAACAAACCCGTTTTCAGTAGTTACCGGAAAGTTCCGTTAAAATCAGTAATTTTCTCTCCTGAAATTTCAGGTTTTTTTTAACAGTGTAGAACAAAAAAAAAGCATGATTATTATTAATCTGTTACAAAATGAAGCTAATCATTAAGTAATAAGCATCCTTATTTTTATCAAGTATTACTGTCAGCAAACCAACACAAAAAATATAATTTAATATTTCTAATAATTGAGACGTAAATATAAATTATGGTCACGCAAAACTTTACTAAAATAGTAAAAAATAAAATAAATCCGTAATTTTTTTTTAATATAAAACGCTCTATAAAACATATTTTGAAGGGATTTCTGTTAACAAAATTCAAATTTTACGGCAGTATGTAATAAATTATTCTTTTGGTAAGATAAATCATTATTTATTCAAAAATAAAATATGCTTTCTTATGCGAGATTATAAACAAAATTATCACCCCTAAAAACCAATAAAATAAATCATAAAAAGAAAGGGAAACATCTTTTCATTTTAATAATTGAATTAGATATACCATAAAATATATTTTGTATATATATATCAATTTTGAAGAGGCATTAACTCTATGTAACCATTATTGTTTTTTTTGTATATTTTTTTGTAAAAATGTAAAAGGTAAATTATTATAAAACATAATATTTATATGAGCTTTTATTATAATTATTAAGATTTTTATTACTTAATATATTACTATTTTCAAGTTTTCAACATAATTTTAAAAAGAAAAAAAGCTGGTACTTTTTAAAAAAACATTCATTTTATCTTAAAGTTTAAGAACTAGTTTTATTGCGAGCATTATATGCTCATTTTAATAACTTTTTTAGACTATTATTTTATTTAGTAACCAAACACACGCATGCTTGTATTATTTGTTATTGCCACATTAACGTATATTATAATTGAAATAATTCGTTTGCATTATTGATGTTATGATAATATCGCATATCGATCAATACGTAATGAAAAAAAAAACTTCAATAATGTGTCAATAATAAACAAATTAATTATCCATGATTAAATTTAATCTAAAGCCTAGTTCTTATACATTTTCATTATGTGTTAAATCAGTTTTTGTAGCAAAACAAGTTATATAATTGGAAAACTGTTGATACACGACTAGTCTATTTGATCAGAAAAGCAATAAAAAAAATCGTTAGGAAATTCAATCTGTCAGCATGTAAGGTAAAGTGTCATATAGATAAATTTGAACTATTTATTCTTAATATTTGTTTAGGCTGAAGAAACAATAAAATGAATAAATTATTGATTCACTGATGTGCTAGATAATTTTTTATGTGTATTAAATAAGTGAAATTTGGAGCAGATAGTAATTTATCAATATGTATTTCTTTTTCTGTTAGGAACATAGAAAAGTAGTACATAATACTGAAAAAAAATAAGATAAGATTCGTTTTTTTTCTTCGATTAATTCTGAAGGGGATTTCTATATTTGCTTTCTGGAAGTATTGTGAAAAAATATCCTGAAAATGCAATACAGGCATGTGCTCATCCCTTAAGAAGTAATATCACTCAAAACACATTTCCGAATACATGGAAATATCAAGAAAGGGCAAGCGTAGTACGTTGTTTAGAATGGATAAAAAATATTTTAAATTTGTTAGAATGTAACTTAATGTGTACTATGATCACAAATTATAATTTAAAAAAAAACTAAATTTCTCCTCTAATCTCAATACTATCCCCATTTATTTTAAAACTTGTATAATACATAAAATATATCATAAACTTGCTCAATAATATTATTTGCTTTCTTTGCGTTTACTGAAATAGGTAATAATGCATTTGCAAATTTTATGTTGATTTTATTTAAACATTTTTGAGGATGATTAAACTAAAATAACATCAAAGTGAAGTCTGGCTCCGTTCCTGAAGGTATTATGCCTATGGTGATAGTGAATGAAACCCGTGAACTATTATACATGTTGAGTGTATAGTTAAAATATGAATCACCACTTAATTTATCATATCAGCTTGGTACTCATTTATAGAGTCACGTAGATATAGTGCATATTGAACCCATATGAAGTAACCGAACTGTTTACGAACCGGTCGATGGCCCAACAGTAAGACATAACAACTAGGACACTTAATAAGCTTTATATGTGACGAAAACTATTTCCATATAATTGATTCATTTTGTAAACATACAACCAAACAGTATGCTAAAATATAAAAGCTTCACTACCTTGGCAATTGTTAAGGCTAAGTAATAAATATTAACTAATAAAATTTTATGTATGGTATGGTACATATATATTCCAGCTTGTGTGCTTGTTCAGAGAACCACTTATAAGCTTTCGTCAAGTGGGAAAGACACAGAAAGAATTTTCACAGTCACAAAGAAAGGAGTAACACATAGACAAATAACAACATTTATTGACGGTCACAAACATCCATGCCTGACCTGGATTCGAACAAGACAACTGCAGCTCCAAAGGCCACCGTCCTAACGATTGCGCCACCAATATTTTATTGTGTGGTGTAGTGTAATCGTTTCCGGCTGCCTATTTCTGGCCTCCATTTGGAGCTTTAACACAGCCAACAACGCCTCGCTATTTAGAACCCTGGTCAAGTGACGAGGTAGACACCTGAGCGGGCACCCAACGGAACTTCAAGCGACATCGTACACTGACGCCGTCGGGACTTTGGACTCCACAGATTTAACGAGCACGTCTGTCTCAGTGTACTCGGGCCCATCCGTCGCGAGTTGTATTTTCTACTCTTTCCCAGTATACCCGATTTATAGGATGACTGGCAGTAGGTGGGATTCGAACCGCACTCCTGAGAAGGCTGAATCCTGAGGCGGCCACGTCCATGTCTTAACCACTTGGCCACGGACGGGCTAAATTTTATGTTACTTTTAGCAATTCAAATATATTTATATAGAATAAAATGTATTTGATCTTTTCTGACAAACTAAACGCGTTCTTACTATTACAACCAACGACTACTTTTAACAATTTAAACTACATAAGTAACGAAAAGAGCATTAAAAAATATTTTTTTCTGACCTGTCTACTTTTGAATTTTTTCGCAACTAGTGTCGTTAGAAATTTTATTCGCTCAGCCGTAAAACGATTGGCAAAAAAATAAATCTTCCAACTGGGCCTGTAAGTGAAAATAAAAATAGGATTTTCTATTGACTTGCAAGAAAAGCAAAAAAAAAAAAAAAGGAAAAAGAAATACAATAAGAAATGCTGCTCATTTTTCCAGATTTTTTGAGTCACATTAGTTTTATCTATTACCACTGATTACCGTTTCTGTAGGCTAGAAGTATTTAAGTATATAATTTGTAATATGAGTACAAACGAAATTTTGGGATGTAATTGTCAGTGAGTATTATTTTAAATCACTCATTCAATGTGTAATTTTGGGGTAATGGGAGTGATGTATAAGAAAAAAAAATATTGTCAATTTTTTTTGCATTTGAAAACTTTACTGTTAAAAAATTTCAATAACATTTTAGTTTCAGAATTATGTGTGCGTTATTTGTAATTCTTCATTCCCATGCATCTTTACTTTTGTTATCTTAGTATGGTGGGGTATTTTGACTATTTATACGATAAATAATACGCAACAAGATAAATTATTCAATACTGTCTTTTAGTTTTTACTTGAAATATTGCATATTCTTTTTTAATTATAAAAAGTTTTAGTGGTTATTGACTTTGTATCCCATACTATAATTAAAATCATTAACATAACTCAAAATTATGTCATATTTTCATAATTGTTTAGCATTACTTTGATTTAAAATAAATTATTGCTACCTTATTATGTTACTGTATTCAATTAATGCTACCTTATTATGCTACTGTATTCAATTTATGCTGCCTTATTGTGTTACTGTAAGAATTCAGAATATGCCAACATAGTAATTTTAATGTGAATAAGCTAAAAGCTACATTTTAAAAAAATCAAGTACAATCTAAGATAAACATTTCACAAAGAACAAAATCGTAAGAAGATTAATTTCAAACGTCAGATGTTAACATTGATTTAGAACCTAACTATACATCTTGGCGCAGAAAAGAAGCCTGTATTGACAGTATTTTGCTGTAATTTTGTTTTGCCACTCTTTCCACTTCGAATGGTTACATTTTTTTCTTCTTAAAATCTTCTTATTGATCTATGTTGTCGAAACTGTATCGGATGGATTTCCACTCCAATAAAATGATGAAGGAAAAGATATCAGAAGCTTCAAACTTTGGATTTTTGACGATCTAATAAATGTCGCTGAATGTTTGAGATGTTGTGTTCACTGGGTATAACTTAAATGTATTTTGTTTTTGTTACTAATTTATATAAAAGATAATGGGATTATTTTAATACATATGTTAAATAAAAATGTAAACAATTTGTCAATAGGTGTATTTTGTGTAATGGATTAGGGACAAATCTACAAATCTACTTCAACATTTCTTACTTTCTTCTAAATAAACACAAAACAACTATAATTTTACTTTTAAATTAAAAACAAAAAATATGGATATTTTATAACGTTAAGAAATTTTAAATACACAATAAAAAGAAGTTACAAACATGTAGTGGCAAAGTGTTTAGAAAATGACACTTAAATCTACTTAGGAAAACATTCACAGTTTGTAACGTTCAAACAGCTTTAATTCAAAAATACTTAAGCCATAGGAAAATATTATTTAGATATATTTTCATCAGTATTTAAAATGTTCTGGATCTTAAATAAATAAACAAAATATGTCTAGAGCTTGTCTATTCATCGTTTTTTTTGTCCAAAGGTCTTCCATTATGTTTTATCATTATTTTGAGCTTATTTATTGTTATTATTGAAGAAGATTTCAGGAAATTACGGATAAAAGTGATACCGAAATGGTGACAATTACTGCATAAATACTACTCCCTACAAGTCGTGCTACACTTTAGAAGTAGCAGTATTTTGTAGAATGTAAAATAAAGTAGTAATACCAATTAAAGGCACATAAAATGAGTAATAGTTTGTATTATGAATGTATTACATTGATATAGTGGGCCCACACAAGTCATGTAACACTTTAAAAGTAGCAGTAATCCACTCAAGTCCACTGACACTCTTATAATTTGTCGAGATGAATTCTATCGACAACTCAAGATGAATCTCGAGAAACTCAGACAGTTTCGCATAACTATTTAATGGTATTCATCCTGTGTCAAGAGAATTTCTGATTGGTAGAAAAAAAAACACTGACCAAGGTGTATATAAATTCTTTTGGTGTTAGTATGATTCATGTTTATCTATATGTGTCAAGAAAATTATTTGCTGTAATATAAACATTGTTACACTGTGATGTAAAAAAATGCTTAATGTGCTGTAATTTTACGATACGTTTTTACTATATGAACCAAATACTGTGCTGCCACGTGTGGATGTCAATGTGTGGCAAATTTGTTGAATACATGCATTTTTACAGTGTAACAAAATAAAGATAAATAATAACTTATAATTTCGTTTCTAAATTCTACTAACATTAACTGTTGAAGACTAAGAAAATTTATGGTAGTTTTTATTAAAGAATGTATGCCACATAAATAGTGACAAGTCCACTTTTCAAGTACTATTCCCACAAGTACATTCTTCACAAGTCATGCATAGCTTTTGGAGTAGCAGTACACCACTAAGTTCACTGTCACTCTTATCATTCCTCAAGATGAATCCAAGGACATCTCAAGATGAATCTCCCGAAATTCGAACAGTTTCACATATCCATTTAATGGTATTCATCAAGTTTTAAGTGAATTTTTGATTTGTAGAAGAGAACACTGGTCAATATTTAAAGGTTTTGGTGTAAGTATGAATCATGTTTCTCTATATGTCAAGAAAAATTAACTTGCTGTACCACAAACATTGTAACTTTTTGATGTAAAAAATAAATTCTAAAAGCGCTACAAAATTGCTAAACTTTTTTACGATCTGCAATCAAATAACCAATTACAGTGTTGTGAATGTATAGCAAATGTGTTGAATTTGTACATTAATTGTTTACAGTGTAACGGAATAAAGATATATAATTATGTACCATTTTATTTATAAATTCTACTAACATTAACAGTTGTAGGCCAAGAGAAAGAAAAGTAAAAGTTTATATCAATGAATGTATCACACCAAAATAATGACAAATCCCGAATACTCAGTCATGCATTGCTTCAGAAGTAGCAGTACACCACTCAAGTCCACTATCACTCTTATCATTCATGGATCCTCCAGACATCTCAAGATGAATCTCGAGAAATTCTGACGGTTTCATATATAAACATAATGATAATAATCTTTTGTCAAGTGAATTTCTAATTGGTAGAAAAGGCTCTGACCAAGGTATATTTAAATGCTTTTGGTGTAAGTATGATTCGTGTTACTCTAAATGTCAAAAAAAAATAATTTTGCTGTATAAAAAACCTGCTATATGTGTACAGAATTTTTTCATTTTGCAGAATTTTTCACTATATGTAACCAAATACAATTATGCGATTGTATGGAAAATGTATTGAATTTTTACAGTGTAACGTAATAAGATAAATAATTACTTATAATTAAATATCTATATTATACATATATTAACAGTTGAATGCTCTTAAAATGAATAAAAGTTTTTATTAATGAAAGTATCACACCGAAATAGTGCCTATTCCCTCATACATACACTCAGCAAATCATGCATCACTTTAGAAGTAGCAGTACACCACTCAAGTCCACTGTCACTTTCATCATTCACCGAGATGAATCCTCCAGATAACTCAAGATGAATCTCGAGAAATTCTGACAGTTTCGCATATCCATTTAATGGTATTCATCCAGTGTTAAGTGAATTTCTAAATTATTAGAAAAGAACTCTAACCAAGATATATTTATATGCTTTTATAGTAAGTAGGATTCAAGTTTCTCCATATGTCCAGAAAAAATAACTTTGCTGTAAAAAAAAACCCTGCTAAATGTGTACAGAATTTTTTTTTTTATTTTACAGAATATTTTACAATATATAACCAAATACATTTGTGTGGATGTGTGGCGAATGCGTTGAATTTTTTACAGTGTAACGGAATAAAGATAAATAGCTAATTATAATTAAATTTCTAAATTCTACATATATTAACTATTAAATGCTCTTAAAATGAATAAAAAATTTATTAATGAAAGTATCACACCGAAATAGTGTCTAGTCTCTCATACATACACTCATCAAATCATGCATCACTTTAGAAGTAGCAGTGCACCAGTCAAGTCCACTGTCACTCTTATCATTCATCGAGATGAATCCTCGAGACAACTCAAGATGAATCTCGAGAAATTCTGACAGTTTCACATATCCATTTAATGGTATTTATCCAGTGTCAAGTGAATTTCTGATTGGTAGAAAGGAACACTGACCGATATATATTTAAATGCTTTTAATGTCTGTATGATTCATATTACTCTATATGTCAAGAAAACATTAACTTGATGTAAACAAAACCAGCTCAATGTGTACAGAAAAATTGTATTTTACATAGTTTTTATTATATGTAACCAAATACTATTATGTGAAAGTGTGGCAAATGTGTGGAATTTTTACATAAATTTTTACAGTGAAACGGAATAAGATAAATAATTACTTATAATTAAATTTCTAAATTCTACATACATTAACAGTTAAATGCTATTAAAACGATTAAAAGTTTTTGTTAATGAAAGTATCGCACCGAAATAGTGTCTATTCCCTCATGCATACACTCAGCAAATCACGCATCACTTTAGAAGTAGCAGCACACCACTCAAGTCCACTGTCACTCTTATCATTCATCGAGATGAATCCTCCAGACAACTCAAGATGAATCTCGAGAAATTCTGACAGTTTCACATAACTATTTAATGACATTCATCCTGTGTCAAGTGAATTTCTGATTTGTAGAAGAGAACACTGACCAAGATATATTTAAATGCTTTTGATGTCAGTATGATTCATGTTACTCTATATGTCAAGAAAACATTAACTTGCTATAAAAACAACCCTGCTAATGTGTTTAGATTTTTTTATTTTACAGAATTGTTTATTATATATAACTAAATACAATTATGTGTTGCATTTTTAGATAATTTTTTAAAGAGTAACGGAATAAAGATAAATAATTATTTATCATTAAATTTCTAAATTCTACATATATTTACAATTTAATGCTCTTAAAATGAATAAAAGTTATTATCACACCGAAATAGTGTCTGGTCTCTCATACATACACTGAGCAAATCATGCATCACTTTAGAAGTAGCAGTACACCACTCAAGTCCACTATCACACTTAATACTCATCGAGATGAATCCTCCAGGCAACTCAAGATGAATCTCGAGAAATTCCGACAGTTTCATATAACTATTTAATGGTATTCATCCCGTGTCAAGTGAATTTCTGATTGGTAGAAAGGACACTGACTAAAATATATATTTAAATGCTTTTGATGTCAGCATGATTCACGTTACTCTATATGTAAAGAAAACATTAGCTTGATGTAAAAAAACCTGCTAAATGTTTACTGAAAAAAATTATTTTACATATTTTTTTATTATATGTAACCAAATACTATTATGTGAAAGTGTGGCAAACGTGTTGAATTTTTACATACTTTTTTACAGTGTAACGGAATAAGATAAATAATTACTTTTAATTAAATTTCCAAATTCTACATGTTATTACTACATGTTATTCAACAGTTAAATGCTATTAAAATTATTAAAAGTTTTTATTAATGAAAGTATCACACCGAAATAGTGTCTAGCCTCTTATACATACACTGAGCAAATCATGCATCACTTTAGAAGTAGCAGCACACCACTCAAGTCCACTGTCACTCTTATCATTCATCGAGATGAATCCTCCAGACAACTCAAGATGAATCTCGAGAAATTCTGACAGTTTCACATATCCATTTAATGGTATTCATCCCGGATCAAGTGAGTTTCTGGTTGGTAAAAAGGACACTAACTAAGATATATTTAACTGCTTTTGATGTCGGCATGATTCATATTACTCCATATGTAAAGAAGACATTAACTTGATGTAAAAAAAAACCTGCTAAATGTTTACAGAAAAAAATGTATTTTACATATTTTATATATATATGTAACCAAATACTATTATGTGAAAGTGTGGCAAACGTGTTGAATTGTTACATAATTTTTACAGTGTAACGGAATAAAGTTAAATAGCTACTTATAATTAAGTATCTAAATTGTATATATTAACATTTAAATGCTCTTAAAATGAATAAAACTTTTTATTAATGAAAGTATCACACCAAAATAGTGTCTATTCCCTTATGCATACACTGAGCAAACCATGCATCACTTTAGAAGCAGCAGTACACCACTCAAGTCCACTGTCACTCTTATCATTCATCGAGATGAATCCTCGAGACAACTCAAGATGAATCTCGAGAAATTCTGACAGTTTCACATATCCATTTAATGGTATTCATCCTGTGTCAAGAGCGCAGAAACCCTCCAGCTATGCATGATAATACATCCTCAATCGTAACGGCGTAGAAATGCTACAGGGGAAATGCGTAAGACGTGTACGCGATGGTAATAAGTGACATTTTGATGCATGTAATCTAATTGTTCATTTATGGGGTTGGTTATAATTGTCGTGGCTCTCTCGACTTGAGTGTCTTCTGGGCTCTTTGAGATATATATGTTGATGAGGGGATTTGAATTCATATTTGTATGTGTCCAAAGCATGAAATAATGTATGACAATTATTTTATTGTTAAGTGCTATATATTTGAAAAATGGTTCACCAATACTAAGCATGTAACAAAATAATTAAGTTTTAAAGGTTAAAAAATAAATAAATTATATCAAGAGCCTTTCTGTAACATATGGTATAGTGTCGAAAGTGTACAGCCAATTAATTATATATCTACATTGTATTTAGAGAAAGTTGATTTTTAGTGGATTGAAAATTTTAAAATATTAGAAACATTCTATTACTCTGCACAATTTAAATATGAAAATATGTAAAATAAAGTAAATATAATATGAATATTTTTTTCTAAGTAAATAAGTGTGCGATTAATTATGTATCAAACTTAAAGAAACCTGACAAAGAGAGTACAATTATCTAGTATTTTTTTTAATATGAAATCTGAATGAAAATTGATATAAATAAAATTTAAATAAAATCTGATAAAGTTTAAAATAAAATAAAAACAAAATCTGATTCTGATCTGTGATAAAATTTAAATAAAATCACATTACATTTAATGATTTACACAGTAAATAATACAACATAAAATGTATTTTATTGCTGGATTAACTCGATTTAATTTGCTTACAAAACATTAAACTTTCCAAAAAATTAAAAAGTTAATGCAAAATTTTAACTTAATTATTTAAAATAACGAAAGTATGAACAGTCAAATTGTTTTAGAAAAAAAATGAATTCGTCTTAAAATTGGATAATGGAGTTTTAGAAATTGAAAACAACTAATTCATTGCAGTTTCAATTATAAATACAAAGTAAAATGCTTTTTAATTGAACAAAGCAATTACTTTGATCAAATGTGCCGTAATTAACTTAATTACTACAAATTTTTACAACAAAAAAAGTTCCAAGTCCGAAAGTAACAAAGTGGTTTTCTTCTTACAAAATACGAAACACTTTTTTATTTTATTCTATTTACTTTTAACTTATTCAACGACTAAAATCAATCATTTAAGAGCTTTTTCTTTCCAATATACAGACACTATTTGAAAAAGACTTCAAGAGAAAAAAAGTAAAACCAGCGTCAAAAGACTTTCACATAAATAAATGAAGTTAACACTTCGTTTTTTACTTTTAATATTATTTCCCTTTAACATTTTAAACAACACTCGATCTTTTCAAAAGAAATGCCAAGTATCGACGCCAAAAAAAGTTTGTGTAGCATTCGATAAATTAGTTTATATTTTTCTATTTTTATTCTTATGCGCTTTCACTATTATTGAAGTGGAAGTGAGGATGGGACTGCTTGTCAGGCTTGCATGACGTTTAGCGACGTCATTTCCGGTCCATCGGTCATTGTCACTTCGACGGTCGCTTATGCCATGACCCTTGAATGTCGCTTGCTTTGGCATTGTAACATTTTATGACAGTTGAGTTGTGAATTAATCTCAATGTACAAAAATTATAAAATGTTGTATTTGTTTCCCTTTATCAAAACAAAATAATAATTTGTTTATTTATGCAATAAAATATTAAATATAAAAATGTGTTGCAATAGATTTAAGAAATTTAAAAATAAATTTCACGTACGTTGAAACAGTTTGTGAAGATCTATTTTACAATCGTAAATAAGCATGTTTATATTATTAACTATATATGTTATATAGATAACATTTTACATTTTCGAACAAAAATGTGAAATGAATTTAATTAATCTTCTCCTAAAGTATTCGAATAACTCATAAAAATCTCGATTTTTCGCTAGAAGTGAATTGCAATATATTGCTTTTAAACTTAGCCACGCTTATCAAAATAAGATATTATTTTACTCATAAAAAAACCATCTTCTTTGAACACAAATTTATACAGACTAGTTTCTTTTGCAATGTGTCATTTGAATCCCAATGCATTTCAAAAGTTAATTTTTTTAAACATCTACACTACGTAATCTTCTTTGAAAATCTAAACCTCCCATTACGTCATTCTCGTTTCTCTTATAAAAAAGATTGAAACGATAAACCTAGAACAGCAAGCTAATGAGGGCGTTTTTGTTCTTCTTGTTTTCTCATCCCCCCTGAAATCATTGTTGATTTCTTTGTTTTCATCAGAGAAACAAGGATTACATGTAACCATCAATAGTTTCCGAACATCTTCTATTATGTAATGATTACAATGGACCAGCACGCTGTATTAAGCTGGCCAATGTAGCTATCTTGTGTAAATATCATCGGTTAATGGCTTGTGGTAGGATCAACTACGCTGGGTGGCCTGTAAATGTGATATTTGGATTAGGTTTAATGTAGGTTCCATCTATGATAATGAGGTCGATGAAAATTATTTTGTCGGCCACATACGTTTATTTAGTGTGTAATTAATAAATTCCGATGCCATTTTTTACGACATATGTTACTTTAATAAAATTTTCCATACGTTACATACTTTGGACAAAATGATGTTTTGCTAAACATAACAACAAGTTTCATTTCGGCAATTTTATAACTTTCAACATCAAAGTTATCAAACAACTAAATATTATGAAAGAACTGGAAAATAACCAGTTTGAATAATTAATGATCGAACAATGAACACATTTTATTTTTTTTAAAATACAGTACTCGCCAACAGCGTAATATATAACAATATAATTCTGTAGCACTTGAAAATTACCAAAACAAATTATTACAATTTTAAATCAGATGGTTCTTAAATTTTGGCGAATTAATCTGACTGAAAGCACTTTATTATGAGAATTTCTTATTACTTTACAACATGGAAGTCTTATTTTGTTTAGTTTTATAATGATAGCTAATCTAATGGCAAAAAAGGGCAAATATACTAATGGATACGACACCATATTACACAGGGGCTGGACAAAGTGATTGATGTACTTCACATTTAATTTTTTCTTCACATTTCTGATTAACTGCTACAAAATAAGCAAAATTATATTTAGAAGTTGTAACAAGAGTTATGGCACCCTATTTCGTGCAAGCATAATTATGACCAAAATTAAATGAAACAATATGTTACATTATTAAGTAGCAGACGCAAATATTGTAGTATTCATTCAGGAATTCCTTGATATTCATTACATATAAACATCGAATAACCATTACAAAACGATGAATATCCATTATAATACCAATGAATACCATTACAAAAACAATGAATATCCAAAAAGTCTCAAGTGTTTTGCATGACAATGAAATGGCAATATTAACTCAATAAATCTATATTTTTTGGCAGCAAGGGGCCAAATGCTCTCTCATGGAGAGCTAGAACACATGTCTAATTACGTATGTTTATGCCTAAAATGCATGACATTTTTTCCAACTATTTTTAAAATTACTTCTCCATAACACACGCAATTTTTATTTGTTTTTAATATGCAAAGTTTATTATAACTAAAAAATAACAAAAAAGTGTCGACTCAGATATATATAAATAGATATTTTTAAGTAAAAAGCTAGTTTGTTATACCAAATCATTGTAACAATTGTTTTAAAGGTCCTTACCATTTAGATCATGATAAACTTTAACAATGTGTGTTACTTTCACTTATGTGGATCCATATTTAATGCTTGCGTCTAGGGGTAGGATCACGTTTTTTTTCAATGTATGTTATTTACGTCATAATAAAATACCTACTAAGTTTGATAATTTTAATTTTATTAAAGTTTCAGTATAAACATGAAAATTTACTCAACGCTGAAAAAATTAGAAACGCAGATCTAACAGCAAAATACATAAACACTGATTAAAGATTATTGTGGGTTATATGTGGTCTATGTATATAAAACTAAGTATCAAGCTATGTATCAAGCTTAAGTATCAAGTCTGCTTGATTCAAGCAGACCCTCCCCTCTCCTCTAAGAATTATTTCAAATGCATAACCACTAATTGTAAAACTTGGCCGAAATTGAAAACCTGACCTGGTATCCCCTACTGCAAGCATATACCTAAAACGTTTGACCCACTTTGAGTAGTATTTACCATAAATAAATATTGTTTAGTTGTTGTTTTTTTTTATATGTCCAAACATACAACATCTAGGGGAGCTTTATTTTCTTTTAATAATGGAAAAATAATTTCTTAATTTTGAATGATATAAATTACCTAACAAAATATTTAAAACCAGTCTGGCAGCAAATTTTCTTGCACTATTTACTTTATTTTACATTTATTTCATCTTTAATCTTGAATTAAAATCGTGATTCAGAATTATCTAGAAATTAATGTTGTAATGATGTCATTTCACATTTTAATCAAACTTAAATTCATATTTTTACAGTGGTTCACCTTTAAAAAATTGTTAGGGATATCTCTGAAAATTAAATTTTGTTTTCAAATCAATTGTATGCTTTATAAACATTTTCTAAATAAATCTTTTTAATAATTCTAAATTAAATTTTGTTTTCAAATCAATTGTATGCTTTATAATTATCATTATTTTTTTCTAAATAAATCTTTTTAATCATTCTAAATTAACTATTATTTATTTGAATATGTACAGAAGTGATCGCAACAGTGACATTTTCGCATTATCCTTTAATGAATGCAGCGTATTGATTGGCCCGATTCGAATCACACGCTCCCGCTTATTGGTTTACGATAGCAGGATGCGTGTGTCATGGCAATTCTAGATCCATCGCATTCCCTAATGCTAATCAATTTTGAGTGCGTAAAGCATTGTAGTTAGGTTAAAGGAAATTACAGGGATTCTCGGCCGCCTTTAGTCTAATTCTGAATCCTCCGCATTTGCATTGTGTAAAGACTGACTTGAGTTTGTTATTATGAAGAGACAGCGGGTAAGAAGCTAATTAAGAAAATTGTTCACTTCATAGTGGCTTAATTTGAATATTAAAGGTGTACTAGTTTAGAATAGTTATTTATTTAAATTGTAATTAATAAGAAATGAAATTTATTTTACTTATTGTGCGTTAGTATATGCGAAACTATGGCCGTATGATTTCATGCTTGTCCAGGCCCGTATTTGTCACTTAAAATTCATAAAATCGTAGAGGAATGAAAATTTTGACTTTAGGAAGGTTTTGGTGAAGTTAATTTGTATTTGCTTATAATATATTCCGGATATTAAATAGTTAAATACATTAAAAAAAACTGAACGAAAAATTCTAAACTTGGTTACGTAAACTATAAATAAATATGCCATCGAAATACTAAAAAAATTAAACCGTTTTCTCATTACATGGTTGTATATTTCTATAGTGTAAATATAGTCGCTAACCAAAAACCGTTTAAAAAAATGAAAATCTCTAGCTCTTTGCACTTAAAGTTCATATTGACAAGTTGACACCAATATTTGGTGAGCAAAATAAAATTAACTTTGTAGTCAAATTTTCTCGGATGTCGTTGCCTTCTAGTCAGTTTGGAATAGGGTGCTTGACTAAAAAAATTGTATTTGCTTAAAACATACTTATGCCAAAAATATTTGACCCGTATTTTTTCGTTTTAAAAATACCTCATAAAAAGGGAAAAAATTAATTTTAAAATTATTACGGACGCTTTCTGGCTGTCACGTGTTATCTATGACGTCACTAGTAACTATAAACTAACTTTGAAGCACCATTTTGGAATCTACTTTAAGCATATTTGAACTATTTACGCTTCTGAAAACCTCCTTCCAATATCTATATAAATCTTATTTAAAAAAAATATATTGAATCCAGTTTATTTGCAAGCAAAAAAAAAAAAACATCGCACTGGTTTGTATATACTAGTACTTTGATATATACTTGTGACGTCAGGCAAATCTACGTGTTTGCCCCAGTAGCATCGAATATTGGCCCAATATTGGTATGACGTTGGCCAATATTGGTTATCTTGGGCAAATATAGCAAGTTTTACAACATTCAGCCAATATTGGCCAAATATACGAAACCAATATTTCGAAAGTTAAAATTTGCCAAGATCGGACCAATATTGGGGATATATTGGTTGGCATATACCTAGGGGGCGCTCGCGTTTGTCATATTTTTCCTTGATGAGGTTTGGTTTGGTTTTGAATTATCGTCGCACTAGAGCTACACGAGGGCTATTATTTCCTTGATGAGATTAAGAAGAATAAAAACAGTCAAACGGCCCATGCTCGGTGACCGAGAGGTGTAAGCGACGAGCCTCACACCGAGAAGGTTCTTTGTTCTGTCCTTGTCCTAGCCTTACTATAGACGTATTCGTGCTGGTAAAAAAATTCCTCTAATAAAATTCACCAGGTTGCCCGAGTACACTGGGATATACGTGCTCGTTAAATCTGTGGAGTCGAAAGTCCCGACGGCGTTAGCGTGCGATGTCGCTCGAAGCATAGAATTCGAATTTGTAAAGTAGGAGGTTCCTTTTTAAAATTGACCCCTAACCCCCAGGGGTCACACACAAAAAATAATGGGATACGTGTTCGCCGATTTTTCCATCTACCCAACCGTTTCGAAAAAAGTCGTCGGATAATATTGGTCCTATAATGGCAGTCAATATTGGTTATATGTTTTTGGATAATATTGGTCCTATAATGGCAGGCAATAATGGCCAATATTGGCAAAATGTTTCCTCCCAATGCTGGGCCAATAAGGGTTAGCATATTGACTCTACATTGTAACCAATATTGGGCCCATATTCGATGCTACTGGGGTGTGATCACATGAGTTAACGCTGTAAAAAGCATTTTTTAATGATTTTTATCAAATATTTAACGATTTTTTTTTTAATTTTGATATTTTTGGGTTCACACTATAATTCATTTAATAGTGGAAGGTATTTTAGCGATACACAGTCAAGTACCATATTGGTACTGATCGCGATAAAGGGGAAGGGAATGCAAATATAGTATGCTTCAGTAATCGGGTAACCAGTAATCTGCGTGTTAATTGTGTGCCAGTATGTTACACACCTAGGCATGGGCAAATGAGATCTATTGGTGAATCCTGTCATGCTAATTAATAATATAAGCACACCATCATAAGTAATCATGAGTGCATTTGACACTATATTATTTTTACAATTTATTAATAACAGTACAGAACGTACATAGTTATGATATGCTTTACAAATTAAAAATGGTCATACCATGCATA